>JAVTVY010024700.1:0-92884 GCA_036873755.1 Hanleya hanleyi
TTTTGTCCAAAAAAACAACCAGCATAGGCTTCATGCCGGAGCGGCAACTCAAGGGTCAAAGCGGAACCTCTAGTTAATCCTGGTGACACTGGATTAAATAATCCTTGTGACACTGGATTAATTATTCCTGGTGACACTGGATTAATTAATCCTTGGGACACTGGATTAATTAATCCTGGTGACAGTGAATTAAATAATCCTGGTGACACTGGATTTTATCCTTTATTTTCAATGTTGAGGGTTTGCTCTAACTCTTGTCGAAATATAACAAAAATTACATTTTATTTTTCAAATTGTTTGGGATCTCTTTAAGTTATTTACTACTTCGTGGCATTTAAATTATTATCCGAGTCACACTGTATTTAAGGTAGTTACTATTCTTGGCATTGCAATTATTATCTTATGTTACAGATATAGCATTAAATGAGAAAATCCACCAACCTGAATTTAGGTGTAGTTCCAGATTTTTTCAAATATAGGTTTATCCCTACAAGTCTAGACTAACGGACTCGTTCGTTAACGATATCGATAAGTAGTCTGGACAAGTCGATTACAAACATATCAGGGGCGTGGGATACTGTTAGATTGTAGTGAAGAAATGTGTCACCATGTATATATGGCTGTGTGTGGTGAAAACACATAAAACAGATGTACTGGTATTTCCCATTATATTTAGGTTTGCCAGACATGTTGACATATTTTCACTGATGTTGTACACATTGTAACGGTGTAAAATTAGCCGATCTCCAGCTATGATAATGAATCGGAGTTTCCGAGAAATATATTATTAGGTCAGGTCACGGGGCTTTAACAAAGCGTGTCCTAGTTTTCTGTAACTGTTATACTGTACATGGACACAAAGGGGATACATGTAGATGACTGACCGCGCAAATAACCATTTTTACTGGAAATATCCTCTCGATCGCGACGGATCTCTTTCCTGGTCTAAGTCTCACTTCAGCTTATCCGCTAATCCATTAGATTAACTACAGGCGTGAGTCTAATCCTGGGAAGCGAGAATGTCCGATATGGAACTACTTTCGGCAGCTATTTCAGGTATTCTGGAATTCCCTGATCTAATTCCATCAGAAATATCACGTGGATTACCTCAGCCAATCAGTATTCAACTGGTTGTTCCATTTGTTCGGAATTCCCGTTTCAGATGACTTCTCAATTGTTATGTGATTCTATAATATTTGTATATCCCTCAGAGAGGAATCCAGGCCCAAGAAAAGTTGTAAAATCAGTTTAGGTTTAATGATTCGACGAGTCAGAATCAGGATCTTCATAAAAATGTAGTCAGATGACCAAGCTTGTCCTTCAAAAATTCTCCACTCATGTGATTACACAGGTCATTTACACCACCCATGTACACCCATGGCCATACAAGGACAGTGTACATCATCCTTATACTTGTAAATGAGCGGATAGTATATAAAATACAACACATATAAGGGATGTGGGAAGAGGTGCCGACATACTGACAGAGCCACATGACTTCACAGTATAGTCTTCTGGTTAACCTATTCTAAAGCACATATAAAAAATCTAACGATTCGTGATATGTGTTGTATCTCAGGTACGCTTTTAATGTACCTGTTAATGTGGCAACTTGGATGACATGCCCGCACGGCCCCTAGCACCGGCATAACCGGTATTAGATACAAATATAGAGAGCTATGATGGAAATGCTCTGACAACTCCTATATCGGTAATTGATGAGCTGTGTCTCTCTGACAACTCGTACACCGGGTATTGGTGAGCTGTATTGTCTTCAGATGACAATGACGGCATTTAACACAAAATACTAGTCTGTAAGGCCCGATGTCGACCCAGCATCAAGACCAAGCGCGGTCATCTGATTATATATTTATAAGTTCAGCATTAACATCATCACGCCAATCTGTTATCCAGGCTGTTATCGGTCAATATTAATGTAAAACTGATCAAGACTTGTTATCCAGGCTGTTATCGGTCAATATTAATGTCAAAGTGGACAAATCTGTTATCCAGGCTGTCGTTAGTCAATATTAATGTAAAAGTTCAGGAAGGCATATGAAATGAAATCATGGAATCAAGCACTGTCGGTACGTCAAAATGTGAGACAGAGATAAGCATCATGTTATTGGTCAACATTAATGTGAAATATCGCCAATCTGTTATCCAGGCTGTTATCGGTCAATATTAATGTAAAACTGATCAAGACTTGTTATCCAGGCTGTTATCGGTCAATATTAATGTGCAAGTGGACAAATATGTTATCCAAGCTGTCGTTGGTCAATATTAATGTAAAACTGTACAAATCAGTTATCCAGACTGTTTCGGTCAATATCAATGCAAAACTGTACAAATCTGTTATTCAGGCTGTTGTCGGTCAATATTAATGCAAAAGTGCACAAATATGTTATCCTGGCTGTTGTCGGTCAATATTAATGTAAAACGGTACAAATGTGTTATCCAGACTGTTGTCGGTCAATATTAATGTAAAATTATCCAGGCTGTTGTCAGTCAATATTAATGTAGTACTCTACAAATCTGTTATCCAAGCTGTTGTCGGTCAACATTAATGTAAAACTGTACAAATCTGTTATCCAGGCTTTTGTTGGTCAATATTAATGTTAAACTGTACAAATATATTATCCAGACTGTTGTCGGTCAATATTAATGTAAAACTGTACAAATCTGTTATCCAGGCTGTTGTTGGTCAATATTAATGTAAAACTACATGTATACAAATCTGTTATCCAGGCTTTTGTTGGTCAATATTAATGTTAAACTGTACAAATATATTATCCAGACTGTTGTCAGTCAATATTAATATAAAACTGTACAAATCTGTTATCCAGGCTGTTGTTGGTCAATATTGATGTAAAACCGTACAAAACTTTTGATTGAATTCTACCGACAGTGTCGAAAAACTTTGATTCTCTGATTATTCTTTTTTATTGGCGCTTGTATATTTTTATTAGCATGGTATGAGGAATATTTTGGTATATAATATTGGTCATCAAATACCTTGCACACTCGATTATCACGACACCTGTAGTTTTACAAATCATGCTGACCAGTGTTACAAGGAACCATGCTGACCAGAGTTACAAGGAACGATGCTGATCAGTGTTACAAGGAACCACGCTGACCAGAGTTACAAGGAACCACGCTGACCACTGTTACAAGGAACCATGCTGACCAGAGTTACAAGGAAAGATGCTGATCAGTGTTACAAGGAACCACGCTGACCAGTGTTACAAGGAACCATGCTTATCAGTGTTACAAGGAACCATTCTGACCAGTGTTACGAGGAACCATGCTGACCAGTTTTACAAGGACCCAAGCTGACCAGTGTTACATGGAACCATGCTGACCAGTGTTACGAGGAACCATGTTGACCAGTGTTACAAGGAACCATGCTTTGTTGACCAGTGTTACAAGGAACCATGCTTATCAGTGTTACAAGGAACCATTCTGACCAGTGTTACGAGGAACGATGCTGACCAGTTTTACAAGGACCTAAGCTGACCAGTGTTACATGGAACCATGCTGACCAGTGTTACAAGGAACCATGCTGACCAGTGTTTCATCCTCTCAAGAGGGCCTACATGTAAGAGAGAAGTTATATCATACCTGTCGTGGTGTTGTGAGACTGGGCTGATAAGGAAACGTTTGTATGGACGGGAACAGATGAAGACACCATCTTCAGGCAGCCGCTGTTAAATCTGTTCGCATCCTGCCTCAGATCACACAAAATCACACATAAAACGTTTCTGGAGCTTTACGCGATGCGAAATGGAACTGTTAAATAGGCTAACCAGTCTGTTCATGTGCCCAGTGCGTGCCCAAGTCTGCTTAATATAACCGCTGGAAAATTTACGGTTATTCCCCTTATTTCCCTTTATTTCGGATCAACAAATGATGTCAGGTCATACCCGTGTAACGTGTACGAGCAGGACCAGTCGTAGTGTTTAGAAGAAAACGAATCAATAACCGGGATTGCCCACTGGCATACTGGCCGTCACCGTCGTTAACCCCTTCACTAGTGGAGATCCGGGGCTCGAAGAGATGATCACAACCGTTACAAGGATGACTGACTCGAATGTAAAGGTCTATTATGGTATATTCTGCACAAGTAGTATACGCGGTTACAAATGATAGCGTAGAACCGCGTGGCTTAGACAGAATGTCTAAGGAGATGTAACGTTAAGATATTTACACATATGTACAGACACTAGGAGAGTGTTTGCAAATAAATTCGATGGATATATACACGTGATGTAGGAGGATGTGTGCACACAAGTTAACGGATACATACACTTGGGGTGTGCATGTAAGGTTCACGGATACGTGCCCCTGAGAGAGTGTGTGCATATAGAGTTTACGTATCCCTAGTGTATATGTGGATAATAGAAGATGTGTGCGGTTTAAGCTTGATGTTATATGGTAATAATAGATATATGGGAGTGTATGCATATAACTTTATGGTTAATATAGTGCTTTAATGCGCGATAAGGGCGGCCTGGCTGCTGGCCCTTCTCTTCCGTCGTTGGAACGTTATGGATATAACGCTCTCTCCAGGGATGGCACCCAGTCGTCGGAACGTTAAGGATATAACGCTCTCTCCAGATACGTCGCCCAGTCGTTGAAACATCAAGGCCCGTTGGAACGTTACGGCGGTAACGTTCTCTCCAATATACAGATACCCTCAGGCGTTGGAACGTCACGGCAGTGACGCTCTCTCCAGATATAGCACCAAGTCGCTGAATCGTCACGGCCCGTTGGAACGTTACGGCGGTAACGCTCTCTCCAGATACGACACCCAGTCGTTGGAACGTCACGGCAGTGACGCTCTCTCCAGAGACGTGGCAACCCGGCGTGTTCTTCACCCCCCAGTCGTCGGAGCCTGACCCTAACTTGTCAGCTCACCAGTCTGCTTCCCGCACAGGTAAGTATAGCCCGGCGTCTCAACCCTTACGGCTGCTGCGACCCGTCTATAGCCCCGGCCTGTGACTACACACTTCACGACGATCTCTCAGGTAAGTATCACGCACCACTCAACTCTCATGGACCGTCAGGACAATTACTCGGGTATATCATGTGCTATTATTATTTCATCTGGTACCGATGAAACATCGTACGGTACATTCAGATTTCACGTCTAATCGACGTTTCAGAAATCTGTCTGTGCTGTGCCCGGGCTTGACTGTACAGTCTGTAAGTCTGTAGTTAGCGACCCTGCAGATTTCACGTCTAATCGACGTTTCAGAAATCTGCCTGTACTGTAAATCTTGGCTTCTCTTTACTGTCTGTAAATCTTGTTACCACTTTTACATCGGTGAAAGGAAGCCCGCCTTCTGTAACGTGTGATAAATACACGTGTCCTACTGGAACCTGTATTCTGTTACTACTCTTACATCGATAAAAGCTGGCCCACCTGCACCGTGCCTTATGCGTGATAAATACGCATTTCTTCCCTGTATGGATCTGTGGTCTGTGTTTCTCGATTTACGTGTGACAAATACACGTTTTCCTCTTGAAAGACCTGTGTTCTGTGTTTCTTTGTGGTATAATCTGTGAGCTGTATGTCTGGGCTTGTACTGTACTGTTCATAATCTGTGTGGCTTTATTTTTCCTGCATGTGTGATAAATACACATTCCCCTCTGGAATCTGTAAGCTGTATCTGTAACTTGTCTATGGCCAGCTATACGCCGTCTGTGTAACTGTCCGCGGCCTCTCCTGCTCTCAAAGCGCCCGGCCCGGTTTATCGATGTTTACCGATAAAAATGCCTCGCCCGCCGGAGTCTTGTCTCGCCCCGCCGGCTGTAATACTGCGGCCGTCTCCGTCCCGTAAAGCGTTGCCCGGCTATCGGCGACGAATAAACAGGCTCCACGGTACGTTGTAGGTTTATCACAGGGGGAAACTAGGTCGAAATATCCCTGTATTTAGTGCAGTTGTATACTTCTGGGGAGGGAGGGAGTCTCCTGCCTATAGTCATACACCGCTACACGGTCAAGAAGATCAACAAATATTGTGGCTTAAGTCTCAGTGCAGCGAGATAGCACAGCAATATTGTCGAAATTATCAACCTACTGGTATAGACACTAAAGCCCTATTTTATACTGAAGTTAGAACATGCAAGTTGCCTAAATGTGCTACAGGCAAACGCATGTCTCGTTACAGTGTTATAGAATTTCCCAACTACATGTACATATAACACGACAGTAACGTGTTCCCTAAATTATAGTTTAACCACAAACACGTTTTCCACACTGAAAATGCCAGCCGGCAAATTCTCATTGGATTGGCGTGTTTTCACAGGTTACACTAACTACCGGATTTATAATCTTTTAGATTCCCAGGCCAAAATAACTGCCTTTTTCCGCCCAAACGTAAATTGTGCCAAAAATCAATAAGTTACAGGCTGTACCTGACGTGCTTCTCCGGCCCTCTATTTCTCATCTGACCCCGATCTCTACGTCAGCTCAAGCTTATATATCCCTCCTGCTCCTTCGTGACTCACGGCCAATCACAGTCGCCGACAACAGCGCCCTCTTTCTTGTCACTTACACCACACTTCTCCGAACCGTTTATCTGGACCTCGCTGAATGAATCTGGCTATGGAAGAACAAACCATAATTCATAACTAACGTAATCGTTAAATATCAGCTTCCAACTCGCTCTGGTAAGCGAGAAATACAGGGGAATGCATTTCCGAGATCCTCCTTGCTCGATGCTGGCGACACGGGTCAAGGTCGTTCTCCCCACATTCCAGCGCAGTACACGGTCCTGATTCAATCTGTTCTATACACAAACGGGTAACCGTTACACTGCCCCCGACTTTCAAATCATGACGTCCCCGTCATGGCCGTACAGGTCCAGTTGTACAGTTCGAATCGATTAAAACAAAACTGTTCGCCAATCACGGGCCATCAGGGCCGGCGAAATCACTAGGTGGCCGCCCCGCGGCGGTCTGGCCGGGCCACCACGACATTAGGTCCACAGATTTCCTTCATAGAATTACATGGGCGGCTAGCAGAGCCACCCCACGACATTAGGTCCACTGGGCTGCCTGCTCGGTTGGAGGGGTCGGGCTTCTCCCCTCTTACGGTACACGGGCTGGGACGTCAGCACGTAGTCGTACAACCTGTGAGGCTTCACCACTCGCCGACCGCGGGTCGTCGTCGCGTGTGTGGGGGCTGCCTCACCCTCGGCCACTTCCTCGGGCTCGTCCTCCAACTCGCTGTCCGGCGTTCCCCGCGGTTCCAACTCAAATTCGGCCTGCCAGGGCGGTGGCCGAATGACGCGTCCACTCCGGTTCGTCTGGGGCTGGCCTATGGGTGGCTGTACGCCTACCGGGTGGGTCACGGCGTAAGGCTCTGCGCGAGCCGTTTCCGGCCCCGGCTGGTCGCCGTCATCGTCACTGTCGCTCTCCGACGGTGTATCGTCGCCACCCTCCACGTCTAGCCGCGGATAACATGGTTTGACCCGGTCAACATGGACGACCTGTCGCCTCCCGTCATCACCCCGGATCCGGTAGGTAACGTCCGACAATGCCGCCTCCACCACAAATGGTCCCAGCCACCGGTCTCGAAGCTTCCGTATCTGTCCTGGCCGGGTCACTACAGTATGCAGATAGACCTGGTCTCCGGGGCCGAATCTTTGCGCCTTGGCCTTCAGGTTATACAGGCGCTTTTGCCGCCTCAGGGCCTTCCCACTATTTTCTCTCGCATCCCCATGAACGTCCACTAGGTGGTCACGAAGGTCCCCGACCCACGCCACGGGCTCCGTTCTCTCACCCGGGGGAGCTCCAACGGTCAGGTGGGCTGGTAGAGTCACCTCCCGGCCGAACGTCATCATATTCGGCGTGTACCCCGTAGTCTCGTGTGCGGCCGCACGGTACGCCATCAATGTCAGTGGAATATACACGTCCCAATCGTCGGGGTGGCGGGCGGCACTAGCATGAAGCATCTGACCCAGAGTCCTGTTGAACCTCTCAACTTGGCCGTTTGACTGCGGATGGTACGCCGTCGTCCGCGTCTTCTTCATGCCGAGGATCCGGCACATCCCCTCGAACACTTTGCTCTCAAAGTTCCGCCCCTGGTCCGAATGTATCAGGGAGGGGACACCGAACCGGCTGACGTACAAGTCAATCACAGCCTGGGCCACCGTCTCCGCTTCTTGGTCCGGGAGTGCCACAGCCTCCACCCACTTCGTGAAATAGTCACAGATAACCACAATATGCAGATTTCCTCTCGTCGTCAGGGAGAGAGGACCCATCAAGTCCACGGCGATGCGTTCTCCGGGGCATCCCGTCATCATCCCGCGGTGCTGTCCCCGGGGTTTCTTCCCGGCCTGCTTCCTCCGACTGCACGTGTCGCAGCTCCGGCACCACTGTCGAACGTCACGCTGCAGGCCAACCCAGGCGTATGCTTGTCGCACCTTCCTCAACGTTTTAAACACCCCCAGGTGTCCTCCAGTCGGGCTGTCATGACATTCCTTAAGTATCCTCTTTTGCAGGGCCCTCGGGACTATCAGTAACTTGGCCTTCTCCCGGCCTCGCAAGTCATACCAACGTCGCACCAGGAGGTCTCCTTCCAGGGCTAAGGCGTCGTAGGCTCCCCACAGCGCTTTCGTTACCCCGCTGTGTTGACAGACTAGGTCCCATCGAGGTCTGGTACCAGCCTTCACCCATTCAATCACCGGAAGTAGCTCGGGGTCTGCAGCTTGGGCCGCTGCAAAGTCCTCGTTGGGTGGAGATATGGTCACAGCCCGGGCCGCCGCCGTCTCTCCGTCTTCGGTCTCGGAGGAACGACCACACTGCTTGCACGGACGTCTGCTCATCGCGTCAGCATTCTGATGCTTACGGCCTGGTCGGTGGACGATGTCAAATTGATAGGTCGACAGAGCTTGGATCCACCTTGCGAGTTGCCCCTCCGGCTCTTTGAATCTCATGAGCCACCTCAAGGACCCGTGGTCGGTGCACAGTAGGAACTTCTTCCCGTAGAGGTAGTGCCGCCATGACTTTATGAAGTGGACCACCGCCAGGAGTTCGCGCCTGGTCACGCAGTATGCCTTCTCAGCCTTGGTGAGTACCCTGCTGCCATAGGCCACCACCCTCTCCTGTCCGTCGATCTCTTGGGACAGAATGGCTCCGATGCCCCAGCCGCTGGCATCAGTGTCCAGGATAAACGGTTTGGACATGTCGGGCATGGCTAGGATGGGCGCCGCTACCATCTTCTCCTTCAGGGTCTCAAATGCGATCTGGCAATCGTCGGTCCACACGAAGCTCTTCTCCTTCTGGGTAAGTTGATGCAGGGGCGCTGCCACGGTCGCAAAGTCCTGGACGAACCTCCGGTAATAGCTACACAATCCGAGGAAACTCCGTACCTCGGTCTGGGAGACTGGGGTGGGCCAGTCTCTCACAGCCTGGACTTTCTCCGGTTCCGTCTCGATACCAGCGCCGGACACGACGTGTCGCAGGTAGGTGACCTTGCGGGCGCCAATGACACACTTGGAGGGTTTCAACTTAAGCCCGTGAAGCTGTAGTCTCTGGAACACCACCTCCAAGTTGGCCAGCATCTCGGTGAACGTCTTCCCGAACACGATGATATCGTCGAGGTAAATGAGGCACGTCTCGTAGTGCAGACCGGCCAATACTGCTTCCATCAGGCGTTCAAAGGTTCCAGGGGCGTTGCACAGCCCGAACGGCATAACGCGGAACTGGTACAGGCCTTTCCGGGTGGAAAACGCGGACTTGCATCGATCTTCAGGCGCCAATTCGACTTGCCAGTATCCGGACATCAGGTCGAGGGTAGACCACCACTGTGCCCCGTTCAGTGCGTCAAGGCTGTCATCGATCCTCGGCAGAGGATATGCGTCTTTCTCCGTGACGTCATTCAGGGCCCGGTAATCGACGCAGAATCTAGATTTCCCGTCCTTCTTCTTCACCAGGACGACAGGGGCCGACCACGGTCCCTCGGAAGGCTCGACCACACCTCGTCGTAACATCTCGTCAACCTGCTTGTCGATCTCCCATCGAGCATGAAGGGGGGGTCTTCTAGGTGGAATACGGATCGGGGGGGGGGGCACTTCCCGTCTTTATCTGATGCTGCACCCTGGTGGTACGTCCAAGGTCATCATCGTCGGCAGCGAACAAACCAGCGTGTCGACTCAGCATACGTTCAACTTCCTCCAGCTGGGCTGCATTCAGGCCATCCTTGGACTTCTCCAACGCCGGCCGCATATATGCCGGCAGGGTCGTCGTCCGCGCCCTCGGTTCCGTAGGTTCTTCCGGGGCATCACCTAGGGTGGACATACTCCCACAGAAGGTACCCGCATGGATCACGGTAGACTCGTCGGAGGCGTTCAGCATGCGAATAGGCACACTACCATCAGATGCAACACGAGAGAGTGTTCTCGCCAGGACCAGGCCGGTCTTCTCGGTAAATGAGAGCTCCCCCTCCACTAGTCCAATCTCCCCCGGCGGTGCGTCTCCCACCCGGGCCGGGGCGAGCATCTGAGTTCTGGGCGGTATGGTGATGGTCTCAGCCAGGGCCAACCGGCAGCAATCGAAACTCCCCACGACTTCGCATTTCAGGTACTTGCCTCCCAGCTTCAATCGATGGCCTCTTGCGTCAAGTATACAGCCGTGGCGATACAGGAAGTCGTACCCCAAGATGGCGTCGATGGACAAGTCTCCCACAACCAGCGTGTGCTTCCACACCGTCCCCTGGATCGAGATCCTGAAGTCCCCCTCTCCGAGTAAAGGCATATGGGAACCGTCAGCCACCTTGATGGACTGGTACCGGGAGTCTCGAAGGACTGGTTTCACATCTGGGTCAAGCTGTTCCCATATCCGGCGGCTGATCAAGGAGATAGATCCTCCGGAGTCCACACAGCACATCACTTTCACCGGTCCGATAGACGCGGGTAGGTATATCCCTGCTTCTCCCTGGTTATGAAGCGCAGGCCTGGGTCCCTGGGGCTTTGGTGGATTCCCGGACCCGGGCGGTCGTCTCGGGGGCGGGGAGGGTGAACGTCTAGGGCACGCCGCCCGAAAATGGCCGTCTTCTCCGCACCTCCAACATCCCCGTCGTGGTTGTCGTCCCGTTCTCTGCCCCCGCCTTGAACTTGAGCGTCCCCGTCCTGGGAAGCGCCTCTTAAATTCTTCCATCAGGGTAGCAATCTCCGCTCGACGTCGGGCCTCCTCTTCCTCATCATCCTCTGGAACGTCAGCCGGTTTGTCCTCCCCTGCAGCGGCCCTTGCCGTGGGACGTCTCCGCTGGGCGTCTTGGAAGGCCTCTACTTCCACTGCTGCATGTACAGCCTCGTCTAGGGACTTCGGGCGGCACTGCCAGACTTTGAACCGTAAGTCTTCTTCAATTGCCTCAAAGAATTGGTCACGGGCCAGGGTGTCTTGGACCTCATCACCGGCGTCTGGGTAGGCCATCTGGCTGAGTCTCACCAGAGCTTGGCCCAGTTCGGGTAGATCTTCTCCCCTCAGTCGTCGCCTGGACTTCAGCTTGGACTCATACAGCTCGGTTTGGTTAGGCGGAGCGAAGCGTCTCTCCAAGGCATCACGTAGGCAGATGAAGTTTGCCTCCCCTGGTTTCATCTTCAGACTGGAGAGAACCTGTTGTGCTGGCCCCCGCAGGGATACGGCCAAGTGCTGTCCCTTCTCTTCCAGCGTCCACTGGTTTAAGGCTGCGCAATATTCAAAATGTACCAGGTGATCTCTCCAGGGCGTACTCCCATCATAGGTCGAAGCCTTCACCAACATCTTACGGGAAACAGGGATGGTCGTAGCGGTGGCCGTCCCACTAGTGTCAGCCGCTGAAAAGCGCACTTCTGCGACCCGGTCGCAAGTCGTCTGTTCCCGTACAGGCTGGTCTATGGGGGTTCTGGTAGTACCCTCTTCGGCCCTGGGCGTGGACGTGTGCGCTGGGGCTCCCATCATCGTCTGATTGAAGGTCGCCCGCATCGTCTGCATCTCTGCCTGTAAGCTTTTGAGGCCCTCTAGTAGCACTCGGATAGTCGACGAAGTCTCAGTCTCGACGATGGCGGGCGTTGACAGCTCGGACGGTGCTTCTACCGGCCTCAAAGTGGCTGGAACAGGTATCCTCGATAGCCCTCTCCCCTGTAGGATAGCCCGTAGACCCGCTATGCCCGGACGTCTCGGTGTTGTCGCCGAAGAACTCATGGTTAATGGCGTTGTCGGCATGTCGTTGTCGGTCATCTCTAGTAGTCGGTTGTTCTCTTCTGTTGTAGATCAAGCCAGATCCCACCGCTGCCACCAGTTTTCTCCGTGTAACGTGTACGAGCAGGACCAGTCGTAGTGTTTAGAAGAAAACGAATCAATAACCGGGATTGCCCACTGGCATTCTGGCCGTCACCGTCGTTAACCCCTTCACTAGTGGAGATCCGGGGCTCGAAGAGATGATCACAACCGTTACAAGGATGACTGACTCGAATGTAAAGGTCTATTATGGTATATTCTGCACAAGTAGTATACGCGGTTACTAATGATAGCGTAGAACCGCGTGGCTTAGACAGAATGTCTAAGGAGATGTAACGTTAAGATATTTACACATATGTACAGACACTAGGAGAGTGTTTGCAAATAAATTCGATGGATATATACACGTGATGTAGGAGGATGTGTGCACACAAGTTAACGGATACATACACTTGGGGTGTGCATGTAAGGTTCACGGATACGTGCCCCTGAGAGAGTGTGTGCATATAGAGTTTACGTATCCCTAGTGTATATGTGGATAATAGAAGATGTGTGCGGTTTAAGCTTGATGTTATATGGTAATAATAGATATATGGGAGTGTATGCATATAACTTTATGGTTAATATAGTGCTTTAATGCGCGATAAGGGCGGCCTGGCTGCTGGCCCTTCTCTTCCGTCGTTGGAACGTTATGGATATAACGCTCTCTCCAGGGATGGCACCCAGTCGTCGGAACGTTAAGGATATAACGCTCTCTCCAGATACGTCGCCCAGTCGTTGAAACGTCAAGGCCCGTTGGAACGTTACGGCGGTAACGTTCTCTCCAATATACGGATACCCTCAGGCGTTGGAACGTCACGACAGTGACGCTCTCTCCAGATATAGCACCAAGTCGCTGAATCGTCACGGCCCGTTGGAACGTTACGGCGGTAACGCTCTCTCCAGATACGACACCCAGTCGTTGGAACGTCACGGCAGTGACGCTCTCTCCAGAGACGTGGCAACCCGGCGTGTACTTCACCCCCAGTCGTCGGAGCCTGACCCTAACTTGTCAGCTCACCAGTCTGCTTCCCGCACAGGTAAGTATAGCCCGGCGTCTCAACCCTTACGGCTGCTGCGACCCGTCTATAGCCCCGGCCTGTGACTACACACTTCACGACGATCTCTCAGGTAAGTATCACGCACCACTCAACTCTCATGGACCGTCAGGACAATTACTCGGGTATATCATGTGCTATTATTATTTCATCTGGTACCGATGAAACATCGTACGGTACATTCAGATTTCACGTCTAATCGACGTTTCAGAAATCTGTCTGTGCTGTGCCCGGGCTTGACTGTACAGTCTGTAAGTCTGTAGTTAGCGACCCTGCAGATTTCACGTCTAATCGACGTTTCAGAAATCTGCCTGTACTGTAAATCTTGTCTTCTCTTTACTGTCTGTAAATCTTGTTACCACTTTTACATCGGTGAAAGGAAGCCCGCCTTCTGTAACGTGTGATAAATACACGTGTCCTACTGGAACCTGTATTCTGTTACTACTCTTACATCGATAAAAGCTGGCCCACCTGCACCGTGCCTTATGCGTGATAAATACGCATTTCTTCCCTGTATGGATCTGTGGTCTGTGTTTCTCGATTTACGTGTGACAAATACACGTTTTCTTCTTGAAAGACCTGTGTTCTGTGTTTCTTTGTGGTATAATCTGTGAGCTGTATGTCTGGGCTTGTACTGTACTGTTCATAATCTGTGTGGCTTTATTTTTCCTGCATGTGTGATAAATACACATTCCCCTCTGGAATCTGTAAGCTGTATCTGTAACTTGTCTATGGCCAGCTATACGCCGTCTGTGTAACTGTCCGCGGCCTCTCCTGCTCTCAAAGCGCCCGGCCCGGTTTATCGATGTTTACCGATAAAAATGCCTCGCCCGCCGGAGTCTTGTCTCGCCCCGCCGGCTGTAATACTGCGGCCGTCTCCGTCCCGTAAAGCGTTGCCCGGCTATCGGCGACGAATAAACAGGCTCCACGGTACGTTGTAGGTTTATCACAGGGGGAAACTAGGTCGAAATATCCCTGTATTTAGTGCAGTTGTATACTTCTGGGGAGGGAGGGAGTCTCCTGCCTATAGTCATACACCGCTACACGGTCAAGAAGATCAACAAATATTGTGGCTTAAGTCTCAGTGCAGCGAGATAGCACAGCAATATTGTCGAAATTATCAACCTACTGGTATAGACACTAAAGCCCTATTTTATACTGAAGTTAGAACATGCAAGTTGCCTAAATGTGCTACAGGCAAACGCATGTCTCGTTACAGTGTTATAGAATTTCCCAACTACATGTACATATAACACGACAGTAACGTGTTCCCTAAATTATAGTTTAACCACAAACACGTTTTCCACACTGAAAATGCCAGCCGGCAAATTCTCATTGGATTGGCGTGTTTTCACAGGTTACACTAACTACCGGATTTATAATCTTTTAGATTCCCAGGCCAAAATAACTGCCTTTTTCCGCCCAAACGTAAATTGTGCCAAAAATCAATAAGTTACAGGCTGTACCTGACGTGCTTCTCCGGCCCTCTATTTCTCATCTGACCCCGATCTCTACGTCAGCTCAAGCTTATATATCCCTCCTGCTCCTTCGTGACTCACGGCCAATCACAGTCGCCGACAACAGCGCCCTCTTTCTTGTCACTTACACCACACTTCTCCGAACCGTTTATCTGGACCTCGCTGAATGAATCTGGCTATGGAAGAACAAACCATAATTCATAACTAACGTAATCGTTAAATATCAGCTTCCAACTCGCCCTGGTAAGCGAGAAATACAGGGGAATGCATTTCCGAGATCCTCCTTGCTCGATGCTGGCGACACGGGTCAAGGTCGTTCTCCCCACATTCCAGCGCAGTACACGGTCCTGATTCAATCTGTTCTATACACAAACGGGTAACCGTTACACTCGTCTATCTTCCGTGACGCGTCTATAAAAGGGGAGGAGTCCGTTACACGTCTAGAAAATTATACATCAAACTATACCACAGGCTGAATGGGAGGTGTGTTATGTTTTGTGTGTGACCTACATATTATTCAGAGAAGCTTGATAAAATATATCCGACATATGGCTCATACACAGTGAGTGACTGTATTTTGTATCGGTATAATATATACCAATACCAATATGCTGATGTTTAGTGTAACAAGCACACCGATTCGACAAACGACAATTCATTACCCCCACAGTAAGAAACCGTCAAAAATTGAATTGCTGCTTTGGCGTGGGCTTTCATAACCACCGATTTGTCAATGGGTGTGGAGCAATATTGTCTAGGCTTTCCAAAAGTCAAGGTCAATTTTAAATCTTCGATACCTTGACAATTTTCAAAGCTACAACACAGTGCGTTCTATCCACCGTCGCATATACAGGATATAGTTCGTATATGGGGACGTGTGGTTTTATTTACCAACTATTTCAGTGATATACTATTGTAGTGTTACAGTAGATTTATTGAGATTTTCACTGATTTATCAACTGATTGTAGCATTAATTGACATTCAGATCTGTTGTTGCCTTGTAGAGCTTGTAGTCTAACTGCGAACGCGAGGTCGGCCGATCGTTAGTTGAATTTAATTCAGTCTGGTGGACTACTTTCCTGCATTGTTGATTGGTTGTATTCTGTAACCTTGCGCGGTCGGGTTAAGCGTTGATGGGAATAATGTTGTTAGATTTCCACTGGCGTTTAACGCCAATGGAAACATATCTGTATGCAACCTGCGAGCGTATGTCAGCTGCAGGATTAATGAACGAGACACTATGTTAACCTTAGCTGAAACCTAGCCTACATGAAACAGAAGTATAATGGCCAGAGCAAGATGCTATACCCCTCCATCTTCCCCCCCCCCCTCCCCCGTCTTTTCCCCACACACACCAACAGTTTTTATAACTGCGACTTGGTTTTCGTTCAGGATATTTCAAATGCAGTACTTTACCTTACCCGCGAATGATTTGAAACTAGTCCAGTACAGAATGAAAAATCAACATTTTCCGGCTCCCTTACAGCATGGAATTGCAGCATATTTAAAAAAATAGTATATGAGTAAATTAAAAATAGAAAAAGGAATGATCACTTCAAAAGGAACGACTAGTGGATATCTAAAAACTCTTATGCATAGACTACTAGTTATGAAGCTGTTGCACTGTTTTGTCCACAGTACACTTTAATATATTAACAATCAATTCTTAGAAATGAGGAAGCCATTTTTAATATTTCAGAAGAGCAGTCCGACAATGGTAAAATCAGATGACGGATTTCAGGCAGCGGGTAAAACCCAGACGGGGTATAGAAACCCTGAAGAATTGGGTTTATCGCTGATATATAATAAATGCAGAGTACGAACGAATATATCATTCCAAAATTAGCGAAGGTCTTTATTATGACAATTAGTTTGTTAGATAAAATTAAGTTTTAGTGTCGATTTTTGTACCCAGACAAATTGTCGAGATATTTTTAGCGCTGAAAACCAAATATGACAGCTAAAACCAGAAATGTTGCAGTTGGATCCAGATGTCGCCTGTCCATATCTACCCAAATAAATCAAATTGAGTCATTCAGCTTAAAGAGTAACAATAGCCTAACGGAGAATACATGGTAGATGACTTGTTTCTATAAGAAAATCTGGAAGATAAAGAGCCTTTGGGACTAATCATAGTTTTCTAAACTACGGTTGCTTTATTGATGAGAATATTTTAAAAAAATTACCAGGGTAAAATAAAACAATCCTATGTAAACACTCATATATGTTAAAATTATATTTTTCAGGGGTCGTACTTTAATTCAAGAATACTTTTAATTAAAAATTGATCGCGCTGTGAATGGCGGTCTAAATTATTTTGTTTTTATTTTCTCTGTCGTTCAAGCAAGGAAAATAATAATTCATAGACGGTCAGGAGAACCCAGATAATACAATATGTTGACTGATATCATTAGAAGGATACAGATAATAGAATATGTTGACCTCTATCGTTTTTAGAACTTTTCCCCTACAAATATCAAGGTAGAAATAATATTAAAGACTCGCAAATTTGTCAGGTTAAAACTGTTATTTAACTGAATAATTTATAAATTAAAGACTATATTTAGATAATACTATATTAAAATTCTTATATGATAACCCTATATTTACAATTTAACTCTCCTTGAATGGAATATTGATATATTGGGGTACATGATCAGTTTGTTGTCATTGATACCTAGAATTCATTCTGCTGGAGTTGATATTGATACCGCAACAAATGATCAACCGTTTTAAAGGACTTTAAGGATTTTTTTTTTCTCTGGAATATGTGTCAGAAGAGTTAGTACTTACTTAAGAACTTTTTTATTAATTTTTCCTTGTCCCCTGTGGACGTATTTGACCTGTAGCTCAATTTCCGCCAGTTAACCCGTTAATAAGCTTAGGCATCACGTGACATTGTGACGTCAGACAGGCGACCGTCTCCTGTGAGCAGCTGTCACCGCTATATATTAAGCTGCGGATTTGCGATTACTCCATCGCGTATCGAGTGCTGTTGTTACAGAGTATTTTGAAAATTATTGAAAAGCGTTTGTCTGAAAAGAAAATGATATTGCATGTGCAGTGTATTTAATTACTGGACCTTTGTAAATTTTAAATATTGGGCGTGCAAGACTGTTACCTAAAGAATTAAGCGAAAGCATTGTAATTAGCTTATGACACATATAGTCAGTCTAAATTCTGCGCAATATGGAATAATTTGCTGCGAAAAAGAGAAAAAAAGGTTGCCATGCAAATACTGGTAAGGGCCATTCATTTTTAGCCGAATAGATGAAAATGAGTTTTGAAAAATTTCTCAAATTTATTTTCAAATAGAAGTGAACAATGTTAAATTTGGGAAATGGTTTAAAATTCACTGTCAACTATTCAGCGAAAACTGAATCTCCTTTACCGATATTTTTATGGTAGCCTTTCTCTTTTCTGTATTTCGCAGGAGCTTATTCCATATTGCATTTAATTTGGATTGACGAAATGTGTTCACTTTATTGTTGGCTTATACAGGTTTGCATGCTCAGTAGTTACAGAGGTTCATGAATTGAATGCACTGCAAATACGGCGTCATTTTTTCCTGGTATACGCTTTCCAGCAATTTGCAAAATACCCTGTAACAACAACACTCGCTTCATTAATACCGTAATCTATTTAATACTTCGATTTTTGGTAATCTACAAGGAATTGTTAGCAAGTGAATGTCTCCCGCTTGGTGAATTGGATCAAAGCAATGCTTGACGAATGTGGATTTAGCTATCTACGGAATAGAACATTCGACCATATATGGTTTAAATCTCTTGTTAAACGGAGGCTTAAAGATGAGTACATTCAAACATGGAGGTCATCAATTAGAAACTCTAGTAAGGGAATATTTTATAAAATTGTTAAATCGGAATTTTGTGTTGAGCCTTATTTATATGAGCTCCCATTCCATACTGTCGCGACGCTTTTGAAATTTAGAACAAGCAACCACCGCTTGCCGAAAGAGACCGGGCGATGGTCAAAAATAGATGGAAATTTATTTCAGAAAGCTGTCGGAGATGAATATCATTACATTGTAAATTGCTGGGAATTGAACAAAGAACGACACTGATCCCTGCCCAGTTATTTCTACAGAAAACCGAGTGTATTCAAAATTAAGGAATTATTTCAGACAACAAGTGTCCCGTTATTTAACTAGTAAAATTGATTTTAAGCTGCACAGCCACTCCATACATTAATATTGCTATCGCTAGCTCTATTTGAATACATGTATGGTATGACTGCTTATATGCCATGTTGTTGGTCTGAGGAAAAACATTATCGGTACTACTATTACTACTCCTGATGATTAGCGATTGCTGATTGCTTTGAGAAACGTGTCGATCTAATATTTCATTTTAAAATACTTCTATTATTGTGAATACTTGTAACTTTCTCTGTTATTTTTTTCTTCTTGGTTGAAATAATCAATCGGAAAAGAAAAAGTATAATAATAGTTAATTTATAAATTATTGAGGTAACTAAATTACCATCTCTAAAATACATATTCGCTTAACTTATACGAGACGTTACATTTTGTTGATTGAGGGTACAGGTAGGTTTATATACATACATGTAGGTGAAATCAACTCACTTGAATAGTTGAAAGTACAATACAGCGAAGAAGGAAACAACAAACTATGATATATACAAAATAAACTACAAGACAGTTGAATGTGTGAAACAGGTCATTTCATACATTTAATCGGTACAAAGGTGTAGATGACATACTATTGTTCCGATCAGGACAAGATTTGCTGATTTGTAGGGATTCCTTTATATTTAGATGGGAGTCGAATTTAGCATTGTCTACTACAATAGTATATCTGGCATGGTTAGCATTATGTCCTCTGTACAATCAGTGGTCACCAAATGCAGACTTCTGATATTCAATGAAGGTTAAATTATGTTATAACATCCTTTCATGTACATGTCTAATTGTTTTTTCCATGTAGATATATTGACAACCGCACAATGTATTTTGTATATAACATTTGATCTAAGATCGTCTTTGGTATTTATTTCAAAAATATTCTCATTACTCGACAAAAATCCTATAGTTTTATAAATTATGGTTATTCTCAAAGGTGTCATATCTTCCCGCCTTGTATCCAAAAAATTCTCAAAATTGTTTTCTCATTAAAGTAGTATGTTAATCCACTTAACTCTTTTATCATTTTATCAAATTGAGTAATTATTACTCTACATCACAGGTATTGTATTTGAAAGAAAAGATCTACCAACCTCGATTCAGGTGTAGTGCCAGGTTTTCTCAGTTGTATTGCAGTCTGTATTCCTCTAGAGACTATAAACGTCCTGCTACACACAGACTGGTGCGTGAATGATCTAGATAAATGTACGAAACATTAAACGTGGTCTGGACAAGTCTATTACGAACATAACAGAGGGGCGTAAGATATTGTTATATTGGCAACAAGAAAGAACTTCAGTAGCCATCCATATATATATGTAGCTTACTTTGTGCAGTAAGATTAGATACAATGTTTTTCCTGTTATATCTTGCCAGCAATGTTTACATATATTTTCACTGATATTGTACATATTGTAACGATGTAAAATAATTGGACCTCCAACAGTATTAGTGAATCGGACTTTCCGAGAAGGATATTTTTATCTCATGTCACGGTGTTCTGACAAAACATATCCTATTTATCCGCTCAACGCTTATGTCGTGCATGGGCACTAAGGCGATAGAAAAACACGTCGAGGACTGTATATACATCGTCTTACTTCGGCCCATTTGTTTATCCGTTCGACAGTCTACACGTTTGAGACTAATCTTGGGAAGGGAGTAGTTCATTATCTCCATTAAGAATCTACTTTCGGCAGCTACTTCAGGCTTTCTGGGAATCCCTGCTCTGATTTCATCATCAATTACAACACATATAAGGGAAAACACATATCACGTGGATTGCGTCAGCCATTAGTATTCATCTGCGTGCCATATTTGTTAGGAATTCCCGTTCCAAATCGGACTTCTCGAAATTTTATGTGAATCTCTCATATTTTTATTTCCTCAACACCAGACATATTTACTTTATCCACACGGATTTCTCAAATCTGTCCTTCTAGACGGATCAAGACCGAAGATTAGGCCTATACGAGTGGTGAAAAATTGAGCGCTTTGTGCCAATGGTCAACCATCATGGGCAAGCTCAGGATAAGGTTCATTGACGTCATCATGATCAGGTGTAAATGTGGAGGCTGACGTGAAATGAAGAAGCCAGGTTTTGAAATGAGACCAAGGTGAAATGAGGCGAGGGGTGGTTTTTAATGAAGAGCGAACAAGTGCTGCTTGGGTTCGATTCTGCGGAAATGAAATGGGAGCAAAGTTCTGGTTCAATGTCAGACAGGGATTAAAGTGTAGAAGCTGTATGACCGGTGAAGGTACAAGGATTCGACCAATCATAATCGGAGTCTCGCTGAAAATATAGCCAGACGATCATGCGCGCCCTTTATACAGGATAAGCCCAAAAATGTCCACCTGTGGTTTTGTTCATTTATTCATATGAAGTTACACTTTATTGATAACACATGTTATATTCTAATTCCTACCTCAAACGAATATAAAATATTTACAAACTAACATGAACGCTCATCATCGAGCACAAATCAATACGTGCTGTGTTACTCAGTGATTCCCTTAGTGGACTCACATCCATTGAAAATTCTATATCTGGTAGTAGACCTGATCTCATACCCAAAATAGAATGAATCTGTACACAAATACACAACGAGGGTATAAACGCCATTTTAACGAAACAGCCGATAAAACTGCCAAAGACAGTCTTACTAAAACTGCACACGATGTGCCAATATGATTAGGATGTCAGGAACTCAACACTATCATTAAACGCAAAATAGATAGCAAGTAGCGAAAGGAATGGAAAGAAGAACGTGGACGATGGTTACATAAGATTCTTGATGGAGAGAAAAGACAAGTCCAGGGATTCCAGTTAGACAATAAACGTGATGACCGCATCTATACCAGGTTAAGACTAGGCAGAACCGGACTTAAATCACATCTGTCCATGCTTCTGAAAAACACCTCACCACTCTGTACCGCATACAACAATGTAGAAGAAACAATAGAACATGTCCCACTTGAATGCACAAAACACTACCCACAACGTGAGGCTCTTCGAAACGAACTAAAAAAATTCAACACTCCCTTAACCCTATACCTGGCATGGAAGGGGGGGGGGGAGCGAAATGGCCCCCTACAAAATGCCCTGCGTTATCTCCGGAACAACAACAATGGAGAGCTGAAACTCCTCCACTTTATAGTTCATCGCATTTTGAGCCCATTTCATAACCCCCCGAGCAGAGGATCATGGGAAAATTCAAGATGGCGGCCACGTAGGATACCAGCAACGCACGGTGATGTTTTTGTCACGTTTCTTCAAAATTTCTAATTTTCCGCCATGAAAAGTGGGCAAAGACTATTTTATTTCACATCTCAATAATATTTACTAATTTATCATGCAGTTTTTGTGGAGAAATTGCATAAATAAAAAAAAATCTGACTGAAAAATCGACCAAAAATGCCGTTTTTGAAAATGACGTCACTGAGACGTCATCAAAGCGACCATCTTGCATTTTTTTTCATTTTCTGTTAGAGCTTAATCCAAGGGTATAGTGTGGTTAGTTTCAGCCCCTAGCTCAAGGGGTAAGAAAAATAATTAGGGGGGGGGCATTTCGCGCCCCCCCGCTTCCAGGCCTGGAATATTAGCGATATTAAACCCTAAGCCCTCCAATAGAAATCAGGTATTCACGTCCTTAATCAATTTTATCAGAACACTATCCCGTGCCTGCCCACTTAACAAGAGAAAAACACTTTTTTTTAATTATATAATCAACTATGACACGATGTGCTACATTTTATAGGCCAAATCATTCTTCTGACTTCAACAAAGGGTATGGTAGCAGCGGAGTTACCTTGATACTGAGGGCCGTGTGCACCATAGCCATACAAAACGTTATGGCCGTGATAAACTATCCATATATAACACCCGGCCAAAATGTCACCGACACATTTAGAAATAAAATAGGCATGGCAACAACGGAGTTACCTTGATACTGAGGGCCGTCTGTCCCACGGTCCTACAAAACAAACGATGGCCAAATCTAATAAAGTGCATATCAACAATAGCACGGACTAAACGCTTATAGCAAGCAGTATTCCGCATAAAATACAGGAAATGGTGATAGCGGAGTTACCTTGATACTGAGGGCCGTCTATCTCATTGTCCTACAAATAATTTATGGCCATCAGACGATAATTTATATGGAGAAAATATCAAACTATTTATTTGTCTATTCACCTAGTATTGTACCAGTCCGAATGTTTACTTATTTATTGTCCCCCACCATGTAAGTGGGAGGGGGACTTGGAAATGCTAACGTCCGTCAGTCCGTCCGTACGTCCGTCCGTCCGTCCGTCCGTCCCAACCATGCTGTGAACGCGATATCTCGAGAACAATTCAACTTATCAACTTCAAACTTGGGGGGTGACTTGACATCAGTGAGAAGATGGCTGGGATTGTTTTTCACCAAACTGCGTTATCCAAGATGGCCGCCGTCGGCCATCTTAGATTCCAACCATCCCAAAAATGTTGTGAATGCGATATCTCGAGAACAGTTCAACCGATTGACTTCAAACTTGGGGGGTGACTTGACATCAGTGAGAAGATGGCTGGGATTGTTTTTCACCAAACTGCGTTAGCCAAGATGGCCACCGTCGGCCATCTTAGATTCCAACCATCCCAAAAATGTTGTGAACGAGATATCTCGAGAACAGTTCAACCGATTGACTTCAAACTTGGGGGATGACTTGACATCAGTGAGAAGATGGCTGGGATTGTTTTTCACCAAACTGCGTTAACCAAGATGGCCGCCGTCAGCCATCTTAGATTCCATCCATCTCCAAAATGTTGTGAACGCGATATCTCGAGAACAGTTCAACCGATTGACTTCAAACTTGGGGGGTGACCTGACATCAGTGAGAAGATGGCTGGGATTGTTTTTCACCAAACTGTGTTAACCAAGATGGCCGCCGTCAGCCATCTTAGATTCCATCCATCTCCAAAATGTTATGAACACGATATTTCAAGAACAATTCAACCGATCGACTTCAAATCTGGGAAGTTACTCCACATCAATAAGAAGATGACTGGAATTGTTTTTCACCAAACTGCGTTAACCAAGATGGCCGCCGTCGACTATATTGTTAACGAGATATCTCAAGAACAATTCAACCGATCTACTTCAAACTTGGGATGGCTTCACAATGGTGTGACATTTTCCGTCCGTCCCTCATAACGTCCTTCCGTCCCTCATACCGTCCTTCCATCCCAACCATCTTGTGAACGCGATATCTCAAGAACAATTCAACCGATTAACTTCAAACTTAGTGGATGGCTGGGATCTCAGAAGAAAGTCACTCATTTTTCGGCACAACTATGCCACCGGATGATCTTTCTCGATCACCCTGTTCCCTTTCTTCCATAGACAATTTGCAACATTGTCCTTCACAATTATATCTCCTTCACATCAACAACACCACACTCCTAGCAACAATTTACCATAACACAAAATATATATGGTGATTATATCCCGTGTATGTGAGCAGCTCATCTCCAGACAAGCTTTTAGGCGGGGGACCTGCTAGCCTGTTCATTTGTTTATCTATTTATTTATTCACTTAATTATATATTGCTATTTATATTATGTGACTGACGGTCAGGAGGGTGTCTGTTGTGGGATGAAGATATATCAAACTATTGCATCGAAAAACAAGAGAAAACACGAATCTCTACAAACCTTCCATTTCATATGATACAGGCACGGCACGACGAAGACCACAGACGGACTAGACAAGACCTGAAACAGCAGACGGATGACGATTACATGAATATGAACAGCACCTTCAGTGACAACGCCGCACAATGAGAACGTCCAGAATCAGAATAATCAATCCTATACCACACCAGACAAGCTACCCCATAGATGACACCGAACTAACGCTTCAACACAGAATATGATCCGTTGACTTTCACGCACTATATGACGTAGACCTGCCGTTCTGTATCCCCAATACACATTTCAAGCAATTGTTACAGGCACAGATTTCCGGAAGAACCCACCCGGTTCCCAAGACTATAGTTGGGCAAGTCGTCTCGAAAAATCTTGAAGACGCCCATGGTTCTCCCAGTTTTTTTTTCTGGTCGGCTTTGTCCGTACGAATGGGGTACCAAGACATAGGAATCATCCACGCGATTATAACGAACACATTATTTATCAGTATAATCTAACGAATAACAGACTTAGCAACTTGTACATAGCGACTCTTCTTTACTTCTAATTATATCTCTCTCTGCTCTCTCATTGTTATTTATTATTTAATTATTTATGTTAATATCTAGCGCTGCAAAAGAGGTAGTAATACCACAATGTTATCAATAATTCCCCTGTCTGAGGGAGTAATACCAAAATGTTATCAATAATTCCCCTGTTTGAGAGAGTAATACCACAATGTTATCAATAATTTCCCTGTTTGAGGGAGTAATACCACAATGTCAGCAATAATTGCCCTGTTTGAGGGAGTAATACCACAATGTCATCGATAATTCCCCTGTTTGAAGGAGTAATACCGCAATATTATCAATAATTCCCCGGCGTGAGGGAGTAATACCGCAACGTTATCAATAATTCCCCTGTTTGAGGGAATAATACCACAATGTCATCAATAATTCACCTGTTTGAGAGAGTAATACCACAATGTTATCAATAATTCCCCTGTTTGAGAGAGTAATACCACAAAGTTATCAATAATTCCCCTGTTTGAGGGAGTAATACCACAATGTCATCGATAATTTCCCTGTTTGAGGGAGTAATACCACAATGTTATCGATAATTCCCCTGTTTGAGGGAGTAATACCACAAGGTTATCAATAATTCCCCTGTTTGAGGGAGTAATACCACAATGTCATCAATAATTCCCCTGTTCGAGGGAGTAATACCACAATGTTATCGATAATTCCCCTGTGTGAGGGAGTAATACCACAATGTTATCAATAATTCGCCTGTTCGAGGGAGTAATACCACAATGTTATCAATAATTCCCCTGTTTGAGGGAGTAATAACACAACGCTATCAATAATTCCCCTGTTTGAGGGAGTAATACCACAACGTTATCAATAATTCCCCTGTTTGAGGGAGTAATACCACAATGTCATCAATAATTCCGCTGTTTGAGGGAGTAATACCACAATGTTATCAATAATTCCCCTGTTTGAGGGAGTAATACCACAACGTTATAAATAATTCCCGTTTGAGGGAGTAATACCACAATATTATCGATAATTTCCTTGTTTGAGGGAGTAATACCACAATGTTATCAATAATTCCCCTGTTTGAGGGAGTAATACCAAAATGTTATCAATAATTCCCCTGTTTGAGGGAGTAATACCACACGGTTATCAATAATTCCTGTTTGAGGGAGTAAAGCCACAATGTTATCAATAATTCCCCTGTTTGAGGGAGTAATACTACAATGTTATCAATAATTCCTGTTTGAGGGAGTAAAACCACACTGTTATCAATAATTCCCCTGTTTGAGGGAGTACATGTAATACCACAATGTTATCAATAATTCCTGTTTGGGGGAGTAAAACCACAATGTTATCAATAATTCCCCTGCTTGAGGGAGTAATACCACAATGTCATCAATAATTCCCCTGTTTCAGGGCTACCTTGGAGCCATTTGACCTCTGATAATTTCAGTACCGACGCCTGGTATGTTGTCTCCCACTGATTGATGCTCTTAACCAAGAAATGAATCTTTGACCTACACTGACCTCAACTTTTGGTACTCGATATCTGCGTGACGCTATGGTTATACTGGTCAGATATTTGAGAATTCAGTCAAATTCTTGACAAGTTAAAGAAGTAAATAACGAATGTCGAGGGGATGAGGAGAACGGGAAAAAGAAACTGCATGCATTCAACAGAAATTATAGCAACACGGTGTACGAGATCTATGTCGACGATTCGACACAGGATATGCAGTTGAAGAAATGGAAAATTTGTGTGCTGAATTTTATTGCGCCTGATATACGGGTAAAACGATGGACTAAGACATTCAACTATACTGTACCGGTATAAATCTTCATCTACGTCATATCCGTGCAATTAAAACTCCAAAATTACTTTGCATTCTTAGATGTTGATCCATACGATATTTGTTTTTTTTTATATAAAATTCCAATAGCAAAGATAGGCCTATATATATTCTATTTTCAAATCTGATGTTTTCTCGTAAACATAACATTCTGTTGTACTATATATTTCACATTTTTCAGCTATCATACGAAACAGATATTTCGATATTAAAAAAGCGCAGAATGTTTTTTATGGACGAAGGCAGAATATTAAATGTCGGATCTGACGCTTGCTGTAACGTTATTCTGAGTGGCTATGTTTATGTGTTATGCTCCTGAATTCCCAGAAAACGAAATGTAGCCTTATCACAAATATACAGAAACATACAGGAAATCCTGATACGTTCATTATAAACTGAGGAGAAAACCCGGTGACTCAAATTGAACCACGTGCACTGTAAACTCTTAGTACTTCAAATGGAACGACCACGCGTAGCAACCGTGTCAAAAGTGAGGCTGCATGATGAGAATGGCAGATCTGGCTGACCTTAATTCTATGACTCATGTACGCACTTTGATGAATTCCAGATGCCTGTTACTGGTAAAATGCTTCACAATTTTTTTTCTGCATCCAACTCCCCCAAGAAAATTAAACAAAAACAAAACATGAAGACAACTGAATACCGGCGTTCAGATTGTTGGCTGTAGAAGGGCTCTAACAACCGCCCCACCAGTTTTAATATTTTACAAGTGCAGAATGACCCGCTACGCGGGCATGAGGTTACAAAGTTCGACGTATTTAATGGTTTTAAGACCCTTGTCCAGCAAAACGTACGCATTCATGGCTCTCTCATTCGTGAGAGTTTGTCCGACGCGATATGAAAATGTTATTAAAAAAAACGGACAGACATCTACAGAATTTAAGGATGTCCGCTGGTGGTTTTTGACTTCGGCAGCCATTTTGCCTGTCTTTCCATTGGGTTATCTCCCTTCCCTAGGTTAAGAGATGGGGATTTCCTTTAAAAGCCTTCTAGCCCAAAATTTTGCACAGCAACATCCATCCAATTTGCTAAATTTTGATAGACATTGTGAATATCTGCAAACAGTTAGAATATAAGAAAAAGTTAAATACTATTTATATGAATTTTTCATGAATATGCTTCAAAACTAGGGCTATTCCCTATGCTTTCTAGGTTATCAAATTGAGCATAGGGCAGTTGACTTAATGTTGCCTACAGCTAAAAAATGCACAGCAACCTATATTTTTTTCTTTGTTTTTCCTCATATTACACAATTATGAATGCAACAACACACATTATTCAAAAAGTTAATTACTTTGATTTACCACCAGCGGACATCCTTAAGGGTAAGCTATGAAACTTCGTTGATAATCAAACATAACCACTGATTGTGCTGACTGTGTTCTATTTTTAAAAGCTTACCAAGTATTAAATATTACAATAGATTCATACTATTTTCAGTCCTTCGGTATACATGCACGGAGAGTAGTCACTTGAATGCAGGTGATTACGATCGTGAAAATGGTAATATAGTGTGGCACTAATGTCCTATTTATCAGAGAGCACGAGAAGCCCAGTAAACAGAAAACGTATTATTATTCAGTTTGGGCTGATCATTGATGAAGTAAACATCAGTTAGACAGAAAGTACTCTGGGGAGAAGTAGGTACATATATAGCATTTATTTTTTAATTTATTGTAATTACGAGCGATATTTGACGTTTTAATGATATGAACGAGAGGCGGAATATTTCCTCGGACAATTTGGAACATTCCTGCTATTCTCTACACTTTACACACCCATTATTCATACTCTTCCTTTTTTTTTGCTGAACGCGACGTCAAATCCTCTATCTCTCTCATATCCAAATTATTAGGCTGTGTGGTCCTCCTTGGTCCCCTCAACAATTAATTCGTACCGTCACTGGGTTGGGATACATATATTTATGAAACAGTTCGGTAGATCTAGCTATGGCAGTAAACAGGAATAATTTTGTTGGGAAGGCGTGTAGCGATGTTGGTGTATTGCAGTAGTTATTTCGGAAAATCGTGCGTTTCGTGAAAATAGCATGAAACATTTCTAGAGGCTGTGGCGAATTCATGAATGGTGGACCCTTTTCCTAAGTGGCAATTGAAACGTCATATGACGGCGTACGTCGTTAAAAGGTGATATTGAACCGCACTCTGATCTATCATTAAGTATGGTGGTATATATTCAGATAACAGATATTTATATAATTAGAGGCTGGTGATGGTAAAATCCGCATCCATGCCCCAGGCTGAGGTACACCCCAAATCACGAAGGTCAGACAGGGTTAAGGGGTCCACATATTAAGGGGTCCACATGTTAAGGGGTCCACATATTAAATTATTACCCCATGACATGAAAGCAATAATTGGGTGAACCTGATATGGACCACCTTCAAAAATAATCAATATACTTAGATATTGAAAATATACTTACAATATATATGTATAACCACGCCCAATGGTATTCAATGGCAGACATGCGAATGTGTTCAAAGGCAGACAGGCTTCTCTTCTGAGTTGTTGATTTTTAGGGGATATTAACGTATGGCGTCGCCGTGAGGTCAACGGTGCATTTTACAGGAGGGTTCAACTCCCAAAATTTAAATCCTTTTCGTGGCTACAGAAAAATAATCAGGTTCTTTTCACAAAATGACAGCTGTACTAGTAGGAATATGTACAATGATGACATCACAGCGAGACGCGCGGAGTCACGTGCAGCAGCACAAACATTCGGCACGCTATCTCCTCACAAGGGACTATTTCAGTGTAGGCATGAGAATATATGTTGTTTGTGAATACTGTGTTAGAAATGTACCCACAGATTTAGTATGACATCCTGTTGGTCTACTTTTACACAAAAACCTTGGTTTAACTTTTTGGGGGCTCAAGACTGAAACTTTTCTCATTGGAAATGACAGTCTGATGAATAATCATTCTAATCTGACCTGACCCGCAGACAACATTACCAAAGCAGTTCTAGATTTGTGTGTAATAGTATTTTGGCAGTCACTGTTTGGTATGTACGGAGCCGTGGAGGGGACATAGTCAATATTTTTTTTAATTTCTCCCGAGATAATATCCCCCGAGATAATAACTAGGGGAAAATTCGCCATTGGTTAAAATTATCTGTGGGGAAATTCGCGATGGTCAATCATCTCGGGTGAAATTATCTCGGGGGAAATTAATTTTCCCCGAGATAATTATCTAGGGGGAAATTCGCCATTGGTCAATCATCTCGGGGGAAAATAATTTACTCCGAGATAATTGACCAATGGCGAATTTACCCCTAGACAATTATCTCGGGGCAAATTATTTTCCCTCGAGATAATTGACCAATGGTGAATTTTCCCCTAGTTATTATCTCGAGGGAAATTAAAAAAATATTATCTATGTCCCCTCCACGGCTCCGTAGGTATGTGCTGTGAACATTGCGTGAAATAAACTAGTTTCTAAGAAGGCCTGCTTTGCACGACAACCCGTCACTCATATAGAACCACAGTGAGATAATTATCGTTATTTAATCAACAAAAATCCCTGTTTATGACACATGTTATACATGTAGCATGTATTGTCTGTTTCGCTGACGTTTTACGATAAATACTGAGGGTAATCCCCTTAAAACAACATTCCTAATCCAGACACATACATTTGGTTTAATTTCCTATTTATGTTTCTGATGTCTCTATTATCATCGCAGCACGAAAATATAGATATTATTTCGGTGACTCTGTAGTCGTTTTCCTGTAGCCGAGGGCCGAGGGCTTTGCAGAACGGGGGGGGGGGAGAGGCATTTGCGACATCTTATACCCTTTGAGAAAGTGGATACATCTTATCACACTACATTTGAGTCAAGTTCCACCAAAACATGTACGTGATACTACAACAGAGATTTTCTCTCGGAACATGCTACGCCTTCTTTCTGACTGAAAATATATTGTGAACACTGTGACACAATGTGACACAATGAATGCCAGAATATTTATAGACTGATTTGACTAACTTTAACTACATAACAAACTAAATTTGATCAACATCATTAACCCTGCTTTTTTCTTCCTTTTTTAATCAAAAACGACTAGCGCACCTTTAAGTAGATTTGCATCATGTTGATGATAAATATCAAATGCGAAAATAATACTTTGCATGATGCAAATAATTTACCCCTGTATACGAAGTGTAAACTAACCAGTAAATTTAGAGAAATAAATCGTCTAGGCACTGCCAGGAAACATAAATAAAGAAGAAGAAAAATCAGACCCACAATGAGAAAATCAGACGAAACTAATATATATTATACTATATAAGTCCCGAGTACAATATACACAACATTGGAACTACATTTTGAAAGTTGTATTCGTTTATCAATATAATTGTCACATTCAAGAGAAATTCACAACAGTACAATATAAGAGCCCGCCGAAATTGTCGGCCAAATATCCGATGTGTGTCAAATAAAATAGTAAAACCCATATCTGGCCTGTGCGATTTGGGAGCCTCCCCCCCCCCCACGCGAAATCCTCAAATATTTTTTTCTTATCCCTTGAGCTAGGGAGATGAAACTTACGATGCTATACTTTTGGATCACGCGCTACTATAAAATGTAAACAAAATCCAAGATAGTCGCCATGATAACTTCTCAGTGACGTCATTTTCAAAAAGGCATTTTTTGATGATATTTGGGTTCGATTTTTCGGTATTTTTATTTATGTGTTTTAATAGCAAAAACTGCATGATGCATTGATAATTAATAATTCGATGTGAAATAAAATATCTCTCACCCACTTTTTCTCGCAAAGAAACAGGGATTTTGATCAAAATAACAAAAACGTGACTTTTGTGATACTCCACAAGGTCGCCATTTTGAATTTATCCATGATGCCCTGCACGGATAGTTATGCAAGTAGGCTCAAAATGTCCTCAATATGATAAATTAAGTCCGAGAGTGTCCGATCTCAAGTTTTTGTCGTTCCGAAGATAGGGTAAAACTTGTTCTGTCCAGAGCAAACGATAACTACAATTTGTGCCCTGCACAACTTTGGAATATCCTCCATTTCAGACTGACGTAAATGTCTCTCGAATGCGGCAATCATGCTGATATGTATGGAAATAATGTTAAAAAATACTTTCCAATTTAATTTACAAATCTAACACAGTGTCCACTGGAACACAAACTTTATAACAGTTTTAGACTGTATTTCAACAGTTTTTGTTTGTCTTCTCCTGACCGCGCCAAGGAGCTCTGCTTCTGTGATTACAATCGTTAGCTTACACTGTTCGTATAGGCCTAAAGACATATCATATTTGCATTGGTATATGATACTGGTCAACAAATATATTGCATTTGGTATTATCAGACCACATGTTGTTCTTCAAAATAGGTTTAGGCATAACATTCATGATCTGATTAACTATGAACTGAAAGTCCTATAGTATGTAAATACCGATTTATCTAATTAGTTTTCAGAGCTTAACGTCTGATCTGTTAGAAAGTTATCGTATTGCTCATTTTCAAAATAAGCACCCAATAAAAGGTTATTTTTAATTACTGAATGTGCTGCAACAAGGGTCTTCGCGATCCATTTCTGTTGAAAAGGGGCCTGACAACTTAAGTATCTGAAATACAACACTTGGCCACTGATTGTTGTAGTAAACATATTTCTGAAACAGTGAACATAAATCCTGATTATCCTATCCATCTAATCCCATAGTTGACTGTACATTCATCTCAATTACTCTGAATTATGACATCAATTTAAGCAAGGCTTCGGTGTGAGACTTCTCTTTAAAGGTAATGTCCGGCCATGGCGTGGACAATAGACTGACAATGCAACATTCAGCAGGTGCTTTTTCGATTATATTTTGTGAGTGTTACAGCAAATTGCTGCCTTAATTGATTTGTTAACGCAAATGTAGGGTACAGGTGCAGCAAAGCATAAAACCTTGTATATAACTCGTAACAAATGGACGTTTTCACTAAACGAAACCCATTCGTTTGCTCTCAATTGAAGAAAATGATGTTTGGTTAAACAGGCGTATTAAAACAGTTATACGAAATTTTCTCTTGTGAAGCCCTCAACTTCTTTCCATTGGCAAGCGTCCGCGGAATGAACCAGGGAATTACAAGGAAATGGAGTCACGGGTTCTTTGGAATGTCACCAGAGACCTGAGCATACCACTGGGTTGATCCAAGCGACAGTAGGATTAAAAGTAGATCTAAAAACACGCCTTTCATCTTACATGCTGGGGATTAAAGACAGGGAAGGTTTTTCGTGTTTTTGTTTTTGTTGTTGTTTTTTTTCTGTTTTGTTTTGTTGTAGATCTGGTTTTAGTCATATGGATCTAAGCACAATCTTCCGTAAAAAGGTGCATGGAAACCGCACAGAAGATACAGAATAACAGTGAGGGTCCGTTTTTATCGCATTTTGTCGCATTGACGTCACTGTTTAACCCTATCCGCAGCTTGGGGGGGGGGGGGCGGAAAGCGCCCCTATATATTATCGCTATCGCTAAGGCTTGAGGACTGAAACGGACTGACTATATCTTTGGGTACAAGAAAATGTAAAAACAAAATCCAAGATGGACCCCATGATGACGCCACCGTGACGTCAGTTTAAAAAAGAGCATTTTGGAGGATTTTTTCTGTCAGAATATTCGAATTTTTGGTTTTAGCTTTTTCTTCGCAAAAACTGCGTGAAAAATTATTAAACAATAATCTGATATGAAATAAAAAAGGTTTTTCCAAACAGAAAAGCAAAGCAAACTTTTTTAAGAAATATGACAAAAACATCACTTTTCTGGTACCCCACATGGCCGCCATTTTGAATTTACCCATGATCCTCTGCTCGAGGGGTCATGTAAATAGGCTCAAAATGACCCCACTATAATAATCCAAAAAGTCACCGAGTTTCAGCTCTCAATTTGTTATCGTTCTAGAGATAGGAGCAAAAAAACAATCGCCGCCCAGATCAGGTAATGTTAAAACGTTCCAATATATAAACTTTTTTTAGTCACTTTTGCTTAATGTAGTCCCAATGTTTTACATTGGAAGTAATGACACACTAGCAGACCTTTAACCTTATCTGGCGATTTGGAGTCTGTCGCAGCCTGAGGGGACACTTCGCCCCTCCCCCCATAAATGATTTTTTTTGCTCCTTAACCCTACCGGGCCTGGGGGTGGGGCGGAAAGTGCCCCTCCCCACTAGTAAACTTTTCTCTGCTGCTCCGAAACGACAAAACAGAGGAGGCTGAAACTTGGTGACTTTTAAGCTTATTTTATTGGGGTCATTTTGAGCCTATTTTAATATACCCCCGGGTAGAGGATCATGGGTAAATTCAAAATGGCGGCCATGTGGTATCCGCGAGAGTCGTGTTTTTCATCTTTTCGGTCCATCTCTTCACATTTTCCTTGCCTAAAAGGCCTTGAAAGTATATTATTTATGCAAAACTTATTATTCTCTACTTTATAAGATTTCTTTCGAGAGGAAAATCTGAAAAATGAAAATTTCGAAAAATCGACCCCAAAAAGGCCGAAAAATGGCTTCCGAGAAGATGACCTGACTGTGACGTCATCATGGCGGCCATCTTTGGTTTATTTACATTTTCCGGTAGAGCTTGGACCCAAGATACTGTGTGGTAAGTTTCAGCGCTCTAGCCTTAGTGGTAGGGAAAATATATAGGGGGCACTTCCCGCCCCCCCCCTCCCCCAAGGCTGTGGCACACCCCAAATCGCCCAGGCCAGATAGGGTTAAGCTAGGGGACTGAAACTTACCACACTCTACCCTTGGGCCAAATGTAACAGAAAATGTAAAAAAAAATCAAACATTTTCGCCACGATGGCGCCAAAGTGACGCTATTATCAAATATGGCATTTTTCTTCCATTTTGAGGTCGATTTTCCGAATTCTTTACTTATGTGATTTCTTCATAATAACGGCCTGATAAATTAATAATAATCCGATATGAAATAGAATAGTTTAGCTCGCTTTTCCATGCAGAAGAATTTTGAAGAAATATCACCTTTGTGGTTTAAATATACCCATGATCCACTGTTCGGAGTCATGCAAATAGGCTCAAAGGGACTCTAATATGATATGATACACTGAGTTTCACCTCATTTTTGTCGTTTCGGAGATGGAGTAGAAAGTTTGCTACAGAGGCCTAATGGTCACACCCCCCGCCCCCCACCCCACCCCCCGACAAGGCCTGAATGAATTGAACCATATAGGACCTTATAGGTACATCAAAGTGAACGATTTATAGGCATGCATTTATCGGTGGTCATAGGTGAACACTACCGTGAATACGAATCATTCACCGTATGAGTCATTAATATCCCAAGTTTCATTATAGCCTCGTGGATTGTTATGAGAAAGTAAACTAACCTGGATTTAGTTGCAACTGCTACATGTCATCTTACCCTTGAATTAGTATCCAGTGATGAAGCAGAGAGCAAATATATAGTTCTATTCCGTCGAGTGATTTGATAACTTGACTTCACAGAAGCAAATCAATGGGTTAAATGATCCTGTCCCCCGAAATTTTAGTCCTGCACAAAAGGTTTAGCATAATAAATGGATCTCGCGAGAACGGGGTGACCTGACCGCATTCATAAAAACGGATGCATATCACATATCTAGAAACAGGACGCTATGGTGTTCTATTTGTGCCAATTTGATCTCGCGCGTCGACTTGCAAAAGTCGACGCACGACGCACGACGCGCGACGCGAAAAGTGGACGTCGTGTTTTGAAACGCGACGTCGCTCTTTCCGTCGCGCGTCGACTTTTACAATGTTAAGAGATAGGCCAAAACTCGACGTCGTGTTTCAAAAGTCGACGTCGACTTTTGCCCTATCTCCTAACATTATGAAAGTCGACGCGCGACGCACGACGGAGAGGGCGACGTCGCCTTTAAAAAAGCGACGTCGACTTTTGAAACACGGCGTCGAGTTTTGGCCCATCTCTTTAACATTGTAAAGTCGACGCGCGACGCGCGACGGAAATGGCGACGTCGTGTGTTAAAACACGACGTCGACTTTCCGCGTCGCGCGTCGCGCGTCGTGCGTCGTGAGTCGACTTTTGCAAGTCGACGAGCGAGATCGAATTGGCACAAATAGAACACCATAGGACGCCGACTAATTATATTCCTTTCCCCAGGCAGTCCACTTACACGCGCACCAAAAGGTCAACTCGAACAGTGTTATATACACATGATGTAACATACAAATACATGTAACTGTGTTCAGTAGGGAAGTCGTACGTTTGGAGTCATACTCCTAAATATACATCCTCAAATTTCCAGTGTGGAGAACGCGAGATTAGTTTGATCACCAGGGTCAGAATCAGATGGCTTAAGCCCCAATTTTATGAGGATTTATTTAATTCTATTTTCCAAAGAATGTGCGTATTTGGCAAGCATGCTAAAGTCCATTTTCTACTTTGAAATAGCTTTTTAATTCTTTCCATATAATCCTCCACGTCGATGTTTCATGTACCGGAGATTAATTACATAGGGAGTCATCATGATGTGTTCGGGTTCGAGTTGTAATAAAAGTTTGTGTTTGTGTCGCTTATAATCGATGCCATCTGAAATTGCTGAATGATGAACCGCACACACATCCGTGACCGCACCATTAAGGTGCGCGATTGGCTTTTATCATCCTATCATATATTTAGATGCGAATTAGCACTTGCTATTTTGAAGATAAATTCTAAAATTTCGTGCAATTTACCACGGTGCGAATCTATGCTAAATAGATGAGATTATCAATTGCGAATCTACGCAATTTAACGTAGATTATAGCTTTCTAATTAGACAATATATTCCCTGTTTCCAAAATCGAAATTGAATATTTTCTGCGAATCTATGCTACCTAGCTGAGATTATCAAGTGCGAATCTACGCAATTTAGCTGAGATTATAAATGACAATTATAAAGTGCGAATCTATGCTAAATAGACGGATTATCAAGTGCGAATCTACGCTGACATTATGTAAACCTCATGTCAATGCCGAAGGGGCGTAACTCCTTGCACTGGGCTCGGTTTCCTCTGGCGAAGGCCTACTTAAGTATGACAAAATTATTTGGCCGTTCCATAGCACTGACCTCGCATCGATGGATTCCTGAATAATTTCCCTTCGTAGTTAGACCGAGTTCGACATGTCCTTCACCTGTTGCGGGCGCTTTTATTGCATTTGTTTTTGAGTGACTACAACAATCTAGCCCCAGAATTCACTAGCTTCCGCCAATACGGAAATAGCCGAATGTGAGATTGGGACTACAACTGACCCCGTCGACAGGACATCCCACTTAGTCACATTATACTGGCACCGAGCGAACGAGTCCTTGTTCTATCCTCTTAATGCTGAGCGAAAGCGAGGAAGCAACAAGTTCCATTTCACAAATCTTTTATATGACCCAGCCTGTGATTGAACCCAGTACTTACCGCTTACGCTCTAACCATAAGGCCACCGCAGTACAAAAAGGAAAATTCATGCCGAATAGTCAGCCAGACCCTAGTAAGCGAGTGAGTAGGAATTAATGTCGTTTCCAACATTTCTCCGGTCATATCAAGACGGTGTGTACATGTGCCAGAACACGAGAGTGTCAACAGTTCCTATTGTCCTGGACGCTGATCAACCCAGCCAGTACAGCAACCGGGCACCCATCCAAGAATTGGCCGAGCTCAACGTTGCTTATCTTCGGTGATCAGTCAACTGTTGACTTTACGACCAAAAACTCGATTCATACCTTGATCAACAAAAACATCATTTTCATAGTCGCCTTGTGTGTTTATTATTTAGAGCAATCTAATTTAAATTGAATCTTTTCTGGTGACCCATTTCGATATATACGATTTGGAAACCCTGATGGGATATCAGTTGATTAAAATTTCTATTTAGCGTTAATATGCTATTAATATTGAATACCTTAATAGGCTATATAGACGGTATGTCTGAACTCCATAGTTATAGACTTTTGTCCCAACCAGAACGGAATTATGTTTGAAACTCTAATATGGCAATGAAATAAGTATTTCTTTTATTTTTTAGAGAGAAATAATAGAGTGGTCCTCAGCTGGATTCGACTCACGATCAGTTAAACACGCTATGACGGCCCATATGTATCACGATCAAGGGCTGTCAGTGTGATGACCAACCTTCTCTCGTAGTTGCATAATGCACAACAGATTTCATAATGCTGAAATATTTATTTGGTATGCCGGTCACTCAGCACACACATGTAGATGCGTATGAAATAACGATCAATTCATTCTTCATCCATGAAAATATCGTTTAATATGCATCATTGCTCACGACCAATGTATTCTTTCTCTCGTGGAATAAATCAGCCCGTATGCACGTATGCTCAGTGTCAAGCAATACGCTATGCCAAATAATCATTTATTGATTATAAAAGAAGTTGTGCACAATGCGACAACGTCAAAGAAGATTGGTGATCACAGAGTATATCCTTGGGTGTAATCTCTATAGGCCGGCATAGACCAAGATCCTCATGGTATTGTATGAATAGGCACAATCAAAGCGAGACTGTGATATTTCATTTCTTAAATAACCACTTTGATGAAGATACTATGGATGTAAGAATATTGATCAACGATATAGATTTGATATCTGGCATGATTGATAACTATGGGCCGCTCCTTTCTTTCAGCAATCTGGCCTACATGTATGTTTATATATACTAGGATTTTGATTTGTCGTTAATCCTGTTATACAAATTAGGCCATTCGGCGATGGACGGGAAAATGTTCAGACAGACGACTGTTGAATATTGAATGACGAATTAGATGTTTGTTTTCCACAGAAGATACCTGTTGGTTTAAACCTTTCCCTATCAAAGTGTTGTCGCGACCAAACCATTCCTTCCCATGAAACTAATCCTCTTTTTATACGATGGTTCCTTCTCTTCCCCAGTAAGAGCTTTGTCGCGATCGTATTGGCCGTTCCTCTCCAAACAGCCCTTCTCATTACGGTGCCAAGCGCCCAAAAAAAGTGCTGTCTCGATTGTATCAACCGTTCGTCTCCATAAAGGTGTTGTCATTAAACTCCCAATACAAAGTTTTGTCACGATTGTATCGGCCGTTCGTCTCCAAAAAGACATTGTCATTACGGTACCATAAACTCCCAATACAGAGATTTGTCACGAAAGTATCGGTCGTTCGTCTCCAAAAGAACCTTGTCATTACAGTGCCATAAACTCCCAATACAAAGATTTGGTACGATTGTATCGGCCGTTCGTCTCCAAAAAGGCATTGTCATTACGGTACCATAAACTCCCAATACAGAGATTTGTCACGAAAGTATCGGCCGTTCGTCTCCAAAAAGGCAATGTCATTGCGGTACCATAAACTCCCAATACAGAGATTTGGTACGATCGTATCGGTCGTTCGTCTCCTAAAAGGCTTTGGACTTTACATTGCCATAAACTTCCAATATAAAGATTTGGTACGATGGTATAGGCGTCGTCATTACAATGCCATAAACTCTCAATACAAAGTTTTGTCACGATTGTATCGGCCGTTCCTCTCCTAAACGGCTTTGTCATTACAGTGCCATAAACTCTCAATGCAAAGGTTTGGTACGATTGTATGGGCCGTTCGTCTCCTAAAAGACTTTGTCATTACAGTGCCATAAACTCCCAATACAAAGGTTTGGTACGATCGTATGAGCCGTTCCTCTCCTAAACGGCTTTGTCATTACAGTGCCATAAACTCCCAATACAAACGTTTGGTACGATCGTATGGGCCGTTCGTCTCCTAAAAGGCTTTGTCATTACAGTGCCATAAACTCCCAATATAAAGATTTGGTACGATCGAATCGGCAGTTCGTCTCCAAAAAGGACCTTGGCATTACATTGCCATAAACTCCCAATACAAAGATTTGTCACGAAAGTATCGGTCGTTCGTCTCCAAAAGAACCTTGTCATTACAGTGCCATAAACTCCCAATACAAAGATTTGGTACGATTGTATCGGCCGTTCGTCTCCAAAAAGGCATTGTCATTACGGTACCATAAACTCCCAATACAGAGATTTATCACGAAAGTATCGGCCGTTCGTCTCCAAAAAGGCAATGTCATTGCGGTACCATACACTCCCAATACAGAGATTTGGTACGATCGTATCGGTCGTTCGTCTCCTAAAAGGCTTTGGACTTTACATTGCCATAAACTTCCAATATAAAGATTTGGTACGATCGTATAGGCGGTGTCATTACAGTGCCATAAACTCTCAATACAAAGTTTTGTCAAGATTGTATCGGCCGTTCCTCTCCTAAACGGCTTTGTCATTACAGTGCCATAAACTCTCAATGCAAAGGTTTGGTACGATTGTATGGGCCGTTCGTCTCCTAAAAGGCTTTGTCATTACAGTGCCATAAACTCCCAATACAAAGGTTTGGTACGATCGTATGGGCCGTTCCTCTCCTAAACGGCTTTGTCATTACAGTGCCATAAACTCCCAATACAAACGTTTGGTAGGATCGTATGGGCCGTTCGTCTCCTAAAAGGCTTTGTCATTACAGTGCCATAAACTCCCAATATAAAGATTTCGTACGATCGAATCGGCAGTTCGTCTCCAAAAAGGACCTTGGCATTACATTGCCATAAACTCCCAATACAAAGATTTGTCACGAAAGTATCGGTCGTTCGTCTCCCAAAAGGCTTTGTCATTACAGTGCCATAAACTCCCAATACAAAGATTTGGTACGATCGTATCGGCCGTTCGTCTCCTAAAAGGCTTTGTCATTACGTAGAGGGGAATGTCCGAGTAACTCTCCATTCCTTAAAAGTAATGGAGCCGAGGCCCGGAAGGGGCCGAGGCCCATTGTTTTTAAGGAATGGAGAGTTAGGAGGACATTCCGCTACTTAAAACACACCCGCAAACAAAAGCCATGGTTTTAACGCCGACACTAGTTTAACTGTCAAAGCAGTACATGTGCTGCAAGGCTTGAAATTTTCGTGACGATGTCGCGATAATGTGTCATTTCAGACGACATGAAGTTAACCTTGTAAATTATGAACTCTGAATTAAGCTCGCTGATTCTGCCTGGTGCGCTTGGTCTCAGATGCAGGACATTGCACACAAGAAAGTAACTCGAACTGTTTTGTGGTTGAAGAGGTAATTTAACTGTGTTATGATACCAACCGGTCATGTAATTGTCATGGATGTACATCGTATCACAGGATAGAAGTGGTGCAAAATGTCATCAGGTTTCAGCCCTTTAAGTAGAACGCGGTAGACACATTTAAACCCATAGACGGTATGGGAGGCAACTCCCGTTTGAACTCGCAACTCGTCATATGCAAATCACTCATCCCATCACTAAAGTGGCCTGTTTATCTGCCATGTATATAAGCGTTTTACAAGCATACAATCACAGAGGAACACGAATCGTAGAACTCGCTCATATTACACTAATTGCCTCGTAGCTTAGTAATCTTATGTTGTATATATGCGTTATCTCAACATTAGTGAATGTACTGGATATTCTATTGCGTTACATAAACTGGTACAGGCTCCAGCTACCTTAACTCTCCATTCCGTAGAAAGCAATGTTCAAGCAACTCTCCATTCCTTACAATTAGTGGAGCGTGGGGACTGTAGAGTGACGTCACAAGTGTGCTTTAAAGTGCCATGAACTACCAATACAAAGAGTTGTCACGATTATACCGACCATTCTGCAGAAATCAGGCCTTCTCACGATTTTTATTTCGGAATGGGAAACAATGGAATATCACTGTCGTACCGGTCCTTCCACAGAAAACAGGCCCTGCCATACTTTCCCTATGAAAATTGTTGTCGTGATTGTACCAGCCCTTCCTCAGAAAACTATTTTCACAAGTCCAGGTAATCCCTAATTACAAGCGTCTAGTTCGTCATTCATAATCCAGCCGTCGTCCATTAGAGAATATCCGCGTCCTAGCAGATGGTTTATCATTAATACCCTGGCTCGTGAGGATGCAGAAAAGAGGTAGTTCCATAATGCGACAATTCCATTTTAAAAGCTATCATGTAATAGATACTCCGATTCACATTCCATATAGCGTTGTCCGTTGCATTTGCTCCATTCTGACCGAACTTGTGTATTAACGTCTCACTGTCTGTACATCAAAAAAAACAAACGTTACATAAAAACGTTAGAATGTGCAATCATATGGCAAACCAAAGCGCTTTATATTCGAGAATTTCCGATATCGGAAATTGAATTCCCGATATCGGAATTGCAATTTCCGATATTGGAATTAAAATTTCCGATATCAGAAATTCATGTCCTTCAATTTCCGATATCTGAAATTCGGAGGCAATTTCCGATATCGAAAACTGCCACTGAATTTCCGATATCAGAAATTGCAATTCTAGTTTAACCCTATCTGGCTTGGGCGATTTGGGGTGTACCGCAGCCTGAGGGGGGCGAGGGGGAAAGTGCTCCCCTATATATTTTCTCTATCGCTAAAGCTAGAGGGCTGAAACTTACCACACTATATCTTTGGGTCAAGCGCTACAAGAAAATGTAAAAAAATCCAAGATGGCCGCCACGATGACGTCGCGGTGACGTCATTTTCAAAAAGAGCATTTTTGGATGATTTTTCTGTCAGAATATTCGAATTTTTTATTTTAGCCTTTTCTTCGCGGAAACTGCATGATAAATTAGTAAATAATAAACTGATATGAAATAAAATAGGTTTTACCCACTTTTCCATACAGAAAAAGTAAACATTTTGAAGAAATATGACGAATACATCACTTTTCTGGTATCCCACATGAACGCCATTTTGAATTTACCCATGATCCTCTGGTCGAGGGGTCATACAAATAGGCTCAAAATAATCCCAGTATAATAATCCAAAAAGTCATGCAGTTTCAGCTCGCAAAAAAACAACGCAGGGTGAGGGGGGCGGCAAGTGCCCCCCGCCCTCTCCCCTCCTCCACCCCCCCGGCCAGGTAAAGCTTCCGGAGCTTTCATTTCCGATATTGGATATTCAGTGACAATTTCCGATATCGGAAATTGAATTCCCGGTATGGGAAATTCTATTTCCGGAAAATGTCACTGAATTTCCGATAACGGAAATTCTAATTTCCGATATCGGAAATTCGATTACTGATATCGGAAATAGAATTTCCGATATCAGGAATTTCGGAATAAAAAGCAGTTTGGCTTGCCATACAATCAACACTCCATGCAGAGTCATGGGGGAAGGTTTTGCATAAGAAAAGACTCGCCAAGTATGTGATCCCGGAAAAAGACCGGTCTGGGTAAAGCCAAGTCACATGATATGTATACAACAATAGGTTGTTGAATTCATATCAAGGCGAGTATCAGGTCCTAAACCCTGATATGGTCTTGGCTCTTACACGAGCCTTGATGTGAATTCAACAACCTATTATTATGTCTATCACCTGTGTGCTGTGATATAAGCCATTCTGCTATGTTTTCAAAATATAAATGAATGTTTCAATTAAATCAACTACATGTATTTTAGTTTGGAATGTTTGGTTTTAAAGGACCTAGGTGATGTGGTACAGGCAATAATGTCTGGAATAGTTTTTCTGGTACAGGCAATAACATCCGTCCCATGTGGGATTACTGGCATATAAGTTAATCCCATGTAGGATGGATGGGTCAGTGCCGTCGGATTACTGGTGCATAGTGCAGTCCAGTGTGAGATTACTGCTGGATAGGTCAGTGCCATGTGAGATTACTGCTGGATAGGCCAGTCCTGTGTAGGATTACTGCTGGGTGGACCAGTCCCGTGTGTTATTACTGATGGATAGACCAGTCCCCTGTGGGATTACTGCTGGATAGGCCAGTCCTGTCTGGGATAACTGCTGGACAGACAGTCGTGTATGGGATTAATGCTGGATAGGACAGTCCCGTGTGGGATTACTGCTGCATAGGCAGTCCAGTGTGGGATTACTGCTGCATACGGCAATCCTGTGTGGGATTACGGCTGGGGAGGCCAGTCCCATGCGGGATTACTGCTGGATAGGCTAAACCTGTGTGGGATTACAGCGGGATAGGTTAGTCCCATGTAGGATTATAGCTGGATAGGTCAGTGCCATGAGTGATTACTGCTGCATATTGCAGTCCACTGTCATATTACTTCCGGATAGGTCAGTCCCGTGTGAGATTACTGCTGCATAGGCCAGTCCCGTGTGGAATTACTGCTGTATAGGCCAGTCCCAAATGGGATTACTGCTGGATAGACCAGTCTGGTCTGGGATTACTGCTGGATAGTTGAGTTCCGTTTGGGATTACTGCTGGATAGGTCAGTCCCGTACATGGCATTACTGCTGGATAGGCCAGTGCCATTTGGGATTACTGCTGGATAGGTCAGTTCTGTGTGAGATTACTACTGGATAGGCCAGTCCCAAATGGGATTACTGCTGGATAGACCAGTCTGGTCTGGGATTACTGCTGGATAGTTGAGTTCCGTTTGGGATTACTGCTGGATAGGTCAGTCCCGTACATGGCATTACTGCTGGATAGGCCAGTGCCATTTGGGAATACTGCTGGATACGTCAGTCCCGTGTGGGATTACTGCGGGAGAGCTGTGACCTAGGAAAACATGAAAAGTTTTATAGTCATCCCACGAAAGGTTCAACAAACTTTCCATGTACAGATCTACATGTGAATGTTTGTCCAACAAAAGCCTTAACAAAGTCTAAACTGCAATAATTAGGAGAAAAATTCATATTTAATGTCATATTTCTTAAATAGCACATGCACAGCCTCGAATCACATTGAATTTGGGTAGCAAGTGTCAAACTCATCCAATGAAAGCTGACAGCTCCAGAAAACTTTCCATGTACAGGTGTACATGTATATACATTTACATTATTATTGGCAGATTACTCAGACAAAATCCTCAAAATTTGAGCAAAACTTAATATTTCATCTCCTAAATAGCACAGGTACATCTTCTAATCATCAGAAACATGTGTACCAAGTTCCATAATCATTTAAAGACAGCTGACAACTGCAGCAAATTGGTGTACAGATGTACATGTGCACTTCAGCTAAACACAAAACTCAATCATTTGCCATAATTTGGAGAAAAATTCATATTTCATCTCAAAAATAGCACAGGTACATTCTCTAATCATAAGAAACCTGTGTACCAAGTTTTGTAATCATCCAATGAGAGCTGACAACTGCTGCAAACTTACCATGTACATGTACATGTATACACATAGAGGCCTACATGTACAATTCACCTAACCAGAAAACTCATTCATTTGCCATAATTTGGAGAAAAATTAATATTTCTTCCCAAAAATAGCACAGGTACATCCTCTAATCATAAGAAACATGTGTGCCAAGTTTCATAATCATCCAATGACAGCTGACAACTGCAGGAAACTTACCATGTACATGTGGATGTATGCATGCAGAGGCCTACATGTACAATTTACCTAAACAGAAAACTCATTCATTTGCCATAATTTGGAGAAAAATTAATATTTCTTCCCAAAAATAGCACAGGTACATCCTCTAATCATAAGAAACATGTGTGCCAAGTTTCATAATCATCCAATGACAGCTGACAATCATCCAATGACAGCTGAGAACTGCAGGAAACTTACCATGTACATGTGGATGTATACATGTAGAGGCCTACATGTACAATTTACCTAAACAGAAAACTCATTCATTTGCCATAATTTGGAGAAAAATTAATATTTCTTCCCAAAAATAGCACAGGTACATCCTCTAATCATAAGAAACATGTGTACCAAGTTTCATAATCATCCAATTACAAGCGTCTAGTCCGTCATTCATAATCCAGCCGTCGTCCATTAGAGAATATCCGCGTCCATAATCCAAAGACCTATTCCATTTTCCACATAACAGTATTAGCACCAAATTCATGACAGCTGACAACTGCAAGGAACTTTCCAAGTACAGATGTACATGTGCACTTCAGCTAAACGCAAAACTCATTCATAGGGATTTTAACATTAGAGCACCCCAGGGGTAGTACCCCCAGGTGGCATACCCACCCCCCAGTCTTTTTTTTAACTTGCTAAACTAAAAACCTTATCATTTCCAGGCAGGGGGCACCGACACCGACGACGACATCCTCTTCCCCCTCACAATATCTTCCCTTTACTTCGTAAGGCGAGATAAAAACGAAAACAAAAAGTGAGCCAGATTGTTCTAACTAGACAGCAGAATCTTGAAACCTTTGCACTGTTGCGTGAAGATGATTATTTATTACTTATTTCAATGCAAATCGCTACTACACTATGCTATCATGATGTAGAATTTTAATGAAGAAGAAAGGTAAATATTCAGTCTTCGGAATGTTCATATTTTGTATCGATTATTAATAACTTAAACCGAAATACACAGAATGATGACACGACCAGCTGGCAAAGTTTTGAAAGTGTGAATTTCCACATTTCGAACGTGTGTCGGAGTTGGTCAACGCAATACCTAAATACACCTGTACTCGTTTGTTTGCCAGTTCAGCTATGATGAAATCTAGGGAACAAACTTCAAATGTGAAAAAGACGGGTCATGTGCACTTCCTTTTCTCAGAAATACGATACAATCAAATCAATGGCGGCAATAAGTTTTTATGAAACCGTCAAACTGAGACTACAATTCAGATTGATATTTCAAGGTTTTAATATTTAGTTAGTGTGTACAACACTCCCCTCCCACCAAAACAATTCCTCTCACCATCGGGCCAAGTTAGTATGATATCTTCTAAGAGATAAGGTTGAATTATATAACTTCGCAACACAAATGCAGCTGCCAATGAACGAGAACCCTGCTGCAGATGACTGACCTTTATATATTTTTCAATGTCAAATATTGGGCCACTAGCTCTTGAACATTACAGCCGGCTTTTCTATATTAAAGCATTTGTCTACTTTTACATACTTTTACCAGAGTATAAGGTGAAACCAGGCGTTATTGTCTCACCACAGTTTATCTTGAAATACCTAATCTAACCCTTGAACATGTAGCACATTAATAAAGCTGGTGAGAGACCAGAGCCGTAAGAAAGATAAATGTGATCGAGATCTTTTTTTTTAAGTTGAAAATGCTTTGTGTATGCCTCATTGGGCTATTTATTTAGCACTTGTGAAGACATTTTGCCTGATATCAAATCCTCACTATATGTACTGAGGCGATATACAGGCCGAAGGTTATTGTGTAACTGCTCTACTTAGCTTCGTTAGCCACTGAAAAAGTATGTCACACTGGCCTTTCAAGACCGATCAGTGATAAAAAAGCTACACTTGAATGTTTGTGTGAATACGGTAGGATCGTTTTGTTCATACATTCTCCAGGCCTACGGTGGCTCATAAGTGACATGGACTTTTTTTTTAATTATGTATTTTTTTTTTTTGCATTATCACCTAGGTGGAAATTATTCTCACCCGGGTGAAATCATTCTCACCTGGGTGGAAATTATTCTCACCTGGGTGGAAACTATTCTCACCCGGCTGAAATTACTCTCGCCTGGGTGGAAATAATTTTCACCTGGGTAATATTATTATCACCTAGGTGGAAAGTATTCTCACCTGGGTGGATATTATTATCACCTGGGTGAAAATTATTTTCACCTGGATGATATCATTCTCACCTGGGTGGAAATTATTTTCACCTGGGTGAAAATCATTATATATTTTCATTTCATTCATAATTTCCACCCAGGTGAAAATAATTTCCACCCAGGTGAGAATAATTTCCACCCAGGTTAGAATAATTTCCACCCAGGTGATAATAATATCACCCGGGTGAGAATAATTTCCACCTAGGTGATAATGCAAAAAAAAAATACATCATTAAAAAATATCAATTGTCACTTATGAGCCACCGTACCAGGCCGCCTAAATACATTATCAGCTAATAGAGTTCCGCGAGGTTTCTTTTATCACTGTTAATGTCTATAGCTCTAGTATGTCTATTCAAACTCAAACTGTACGAAATCAATTATTGCGCATTTTATCAGTACAATACAGATTCTCCATGTGAGATCAATTTGATGAATACACGTTTGCTTTAGGTTACAAGCGTCTAGTCCGCCATTCGTAATTCAGCTGTCGTCCGTCAAAGAATAATCCAAAGACCTATTCCACATTCCATATAACAGTATTAGCACCAAATTCAAAAGGACAATCATAGTATAGATAAACATGCAAGAAAGAAGCGGTCAACAGTTTTCAATGATGCCGACAAGACATCACGATGTTCCAAAAATATAAAATCCGTTTCGTTGATCAGTATTCTTAATCCATAATATCGTTGTAAAGTCGTCATCTAGAGAATGATGTGTATCAGTCACGCTTTGATTGTGCCAGTGCATATGAACATCATGAGGACGTTGAAGTGCAACGGTTCATACGACCCCCAGCCCCGGGTTAAGCTGAATTAGACACAAGTTACGAAACGTAACGCCACAGATCTTGCAAATCTATCTTTCTTACTAGGAGTGCCAAGATTTCCGTCTGAGTAACTGGAGACCCTCTCCAAGCTGGCTATTGAAACTTCTCACAGAAACACTGCAAGGGTAATCACTATGGGTTAAGAAGCCCCTGTCTGTTGATCGCTTAAATCAAATTGCCTGCTTTCTCCAGTCTGATAGTAAAATCGCTCATTTTGGGGGATTGAGATTTGGCATGGTTATTCTAACTCTGTGTTGTCTCCGTTTCCTAAATGTTGTCCTGGTTAGGCCTACCGAGATATTATCGCTCAAAAGTGTGACCATCACACTTTATCCTATTTTGTTAAATTGAAAGAACAGAAAATCCACACAAACATATCGGTGCCAAATTTTGAAAAACTGAGACTATAGTTTGTTGAATGTTTGGCTGTTTTACTTGGCCAAGTAAACAATTTACTAAAAAATTTGAAACTCCTCGAAACATAAAGTTTGCAAATGAACGCTTATTGTTTTTAATTGGAATAACTTCATACCTGAAGTCTCATATCCGTTGGTCATGTTCATAGTTCTCACAATAAACGACAGATGCCGGTGAGTGTGCGAACGTCCGCTCAGGTTAAAAACGAGCCCTTAACAGCCTTTCTCCAATGTACAGTCCACCAAAAATACGACACTAAACAGTCAACTGTCAGTCTGCAAAACTACATTAGGTAGACATGTTCAATAGCAACTGTTGTAGATAAATTACAATCGCCGGTTTATATTTACTAGCGATGAAATGGCCCGCTACGCAGTAATGCCGGTTCTCAATGTAATTTATGTTTACGCATAACGACTACAGATTTAATATTTTACACAATACAGGGAACAAATTAAAGGATAGAATGTTCGGTAAAGTTCAAGCTTCACGTGTGGAAATATATTTAAATGAGATATGAATCGTTACAGTTCTTGAGATAGGACTGGGTAATGTATATCAGAGTGCGAGGTGAAATAATTTGTCGTCTGTTTCAAACCCAGACCATTTAATGACAGCATTATTATAAGAAAACAAGATAAGCATACTTTGTAGATTGAACTACAAAAGAAAGATGATATATATTGTAGATACAGTAGACAACACTTTGAAAGTTTAAGGTATCATAGCGTACAAACTCATTCCAGATAAACACTTCACGTTATTATTTGAAAGTAATCCATACCTTGGTCAGCCAATATGGATATGATTAACTCCTTAAAGATTTGGCCATTTATATAATCTTGATACAGTATCTTTTTTCTCGCAGTATTTAAAAAAGAAAAGGCAATATATTACTCTCATAGTAGAACAGCTAGATTTCAGTTTACGGTAATTCAATTCAATGCCAACCACGTATTGAAAAACACAATATGGACAACTGAACTGTCTACTAAATGCGGAATCTGATTCATGTTTTTCATTTAGACTCCCCCACTCTGAACCAGTGCCGCGTTCAACCTGCTAAACATGCCATCAGTACCTAGTACTTGATTCATTAAATTTTATTTCCGACTGATTCTCAGTTAATTTATACTTGGAAGTGTGAAACTGTCAACGCCCCTAAGGACCCCAGAAATGGTTTGTTACCCTTGATAACCCTTGGGAAGTTTTCAGCTACACAGACTGAGGCAACATAGGGTTTACAAGATCTCATAAACCATGGTAAAGGATAGTACCAAACTGTTAGTTAAAATAAAATAAAAATTGCCTAGGTTTTTTTAGTGTAACTATCCCTCAGTATTCTAGCCCATCAACAAGCCTTACATCACGAGAGCTTCCCGCCAAGCCCCCATTGCCAGATGTAGATAATTATCTACTGTAGTAATATCGTGCTCAAGCGGGACTTGGTAATGGGCTTAAAGAAATACGGAAGAACGATTGGTTTGAACAAGAAAGTAAGTGTTTACTGCAGATAATACGTCTCACTGAAGTGATGACAATTCAATAAATGAAAGATTAAAGGCCTCTGAAACACGCGTGGCGCCAAAACCATGTTTTATTCCGATGTTAACCACAGTATATTTCCCTGTTTACATGTTCATCAGTTTTATATCCAATTGCTCCAATAAAATGCGCAGATATCTATTGTATATGTAGAGTCCGTTTTGCCCTCTCCAGTAGAGCGTTTTTCCCTATGATATTGGCCTTAGCACTAGCGGAATTCAGACAGCCACAGTCGTTACTGTTGATTAAAAATTAGCCACATATATGCAACTCAGTGAATGTAACCACGACTGAGATGCACATCCTTACTAGGACAGACATCAGTATCGTCTTTTTCTTCCTGGCCAAACATGACAAAAATGCACAATTGACTATGACATTTAATGGCTTGTAAACATGTCAAATGTACTTCTCTCCCCCGACACAAAGTATCTGGCTCATTCCTGCAGCGCAAGTACACATAAATAGCACCAAGTCATGTCATTATCTTCCTATCACGTTCAAATTTTGAAAATGGAAGAAGTGCGGGAAACGTTCCAATGCGCACGCACCGCTTTAAAACGGAAATAACACGAACACTTTACGATATGTCGTCATCAGCTAATGGGCTGGGCCTAACGCACGTGGTCAAGCTCCGCGTGCTTCGTGGATTTTCCATCTCGGTTACCCCAGCAGCTGATGACGCCTTCTTCTTTACGACATGTTGTAAAGTGCGCGTGTTATTTCCGTTTTAAAGCGGTGCATGCCCATTGGAGCGATTCTTGTGCTTCTCCTGTCACGTTCAAATGTTGAAAGTAACATTTGAACGTGATAGGAAGATAGTGACATGACTGTGCTATTTACGTGTACTTGCGCTGCAGGAATGAGTCCGATGTCGGGGTAGAGAAGTATATTTTGACATATTTACAACCCCTTAAATGCCATAGTCAATTGTACATTTTTCATGTTTGGCGACGAAGAAAAGGACGATACTGATATCTGTCCTAGTCAGGATGTGCAACTCAGTCGTGGCTTCATACACTGATTTGCATATATGTGGCTAATTAAAAATGACCGGTTGCTGATGTTATACCGCCCACAATCTGGTTATTATGGTCCAGTGTCCCGTATAATAGCCGAAATTGAACTGGATCTAATAAATACTCTGAATACTATATCTGAGCTGCCTAGAAACAATTACAGCAACATATTGCTTATACAGTAAATCTTATAAGATTTATGGTAACAATCCTCGATAACATAAATATAAATTGGAGAAAATACTACCAGTTCTTTTAGCCATTCAATATAATCAAATAAAATACCGTATACCGTTCGACACGTGCTCATTTTGCTTCAAATATCTGCTATCTTTATACAGAAAATGCTGTTTTCAAGCACAATAACTAACAAAATTTACGATACCTGAGATTCACTTGGAATACAAAAATCGCCACTATAGCAGTGGTCACACTCGCTTCCTATCCCGGGTTAACTGCAAAAATGTTGTCAGCTCATCTCAAAATTTAGGAATGGCATTACGAGTTCCTTCACAAGAAATTGAAGGGTCACCGCAACACCAATCAAAATACAAACCAGCTGCGCATATACGGTTAGTCGTGGAGGGACTAATTGCACTCCATAAGGCAGCGTTGACCATGCAATCTAAATTTCGTCATGTAAGGCGAAGTGAAATACAACCAATATTACGCGTGTATGTTTCTATACTATATACAACAACAGGTAGACCGATACAGGCGTGACACTGGGTCAGTCGATACACTACGATGTCATGACGTTTATTTAACTTTATCATAAACTCCTCAATGCTAAAACATCGATATGTACCATTGTACGTCTTATTGTCAGTGAGTTATTGCAGTTTGCCAGCGACATAGATGATTCTGCATTGATTCACTAGATGCTAACATTTGCATACTTAGGTTGCCATATGAGGTCAATTGATCTTTTCAAAAGGACCCAACATGTTTGCATTGCCGAGGGAGGATGATTGTTGATTATTAATCAGTGACCTGGAAAGGAAATCCCTTCAAATATAATATGTATTTGATTATGTATAAGTGGAGATGCGTACATGTACGATAAGCAGCTTGTTCGAGTATGTATCAGTGGAGATGCGTACGATAAACAGCTGCTACACTCAGATACACGTAATGGTTTGACCCTGGCATTTTATGTTTTGTTATGTTCATACGCGATTATGGTATTAGGTGTTCGATGTATTACTAATATCATGATTTTTATTACGATGGTATCTTGATCATCTACGTCATATAATGCTCTTACAGAAATTGTCGACAGCTCTCTTTTCAGCATAGAATTTATTGAAACATTGTGTATAAATTAGCACTGGTACACACAGCAGAAAAATAACATACAAATTCAGGGTCACCATACCATCTTATGCTATGGATGAATGACCATCACCATCGGGTACTCCTTGTCACGGAATACCATAGGAATGTTAGGAAAATGCAGAAAATAACTATAAAAATTAAATTTCAGATAAAATTGGACATAGATTTGTAATCAAAATTTTCTATGAAACGTAAATCACCCTGTTTTATCTAAAACAATTTAAAACACGAGGATCACTTACTTAATTTTCGTTCTAATGAAGAAAAGCTTGATTTTGTTACCCTTTTCAAACCCCATGATATTTCCAATAAACTGAGATGGTTACCATGGCAACATATTTAGTCATATTCAAATAAAACTGTGCATATTTGTTTAGCAACGAACCTACAGTTTCAATATACCATTATTTATTGACGAGAAACTGAATTCTTCCCTTGAAACGATTTGCGACCTGTGTCAGGTGTCAGTCTCCATCTTACGCGTTAACCGCGAGGGTTTCATGTGACGAATTATCCGAGAGAAGTTTGGTTCGCATCCATGGATGGACAGACTGATGAACGAACTGACTGACAAATTACACCAACAACGACAAGATCAATACGACTTAGGATGAAGTATCGCTACTTTATCAGATGAGACCGTATATCCAAAACTATCATAAATATTAACATAATATTCAACCACAATGTTCGACATCGCCATCAGTTTATTTTCCACTGTCTCGATGTTCTCACTCCATGTTAATCATACAAAAAATGAGATTGCTAACAAAATTATACAGAAGATGACCTTGCATGGCATTAAAATGACCTCACATGATAGGATATCAAATTGTAATATATATATATATATTTTCATTGTGTATAACATTAGCTTCAATTTTATACCCAACTTGGCAGATGCATATTGTGTTCAAATTTTGACCTAATTATGAGACATGAAATTAGAGGAGTCTAGAATAAATGTCCAAGAAGGACGTACTCATAACCCGTCATACAGAGCAATGACATTTTGCAACTTTACAGCCACATGTAGTCTTGACAGCATTCATCGTCGGTAATTCCTGTTCTGAACAGTTCTGACAAGTCAATATTCTTCATCATGGCGACAAATATGAAAGAAGAAAACACCCATGTCATCGGCGTACAATACTGCATTCGAATTTTGTACAGATGTTGGGAAGTGATTTGTGCGCAGGGTGAAAAACGAAGACATACACCAAACCTTATCAAACTTTCTAGCCTATATCCGGGATGACAAATACCGATCCTGAATATAATGTATCATTATGTCTTCAAGTGGGCATTATTCGCACTCAGCTACACCAAGATTCCATGCTTTAATTTTACAGTATCGAATGTCTCTTTCATGTCCATCACTAGGTCAAACCCCAGTGTCATTTTGCCGAAAATCAGCTGTAAGCTGTATCATGCTCAATTTTTGGCAGGCCCTGGATACTAGTTGCCATCAATTGACTGAAGCAGTTGGCATCTGGATGCATATCTCCAACCATCTTCACCACGTCAAGGTTTCTATTTGTGAGCCAAATGCGAACCCTTGACCAACTTCCATAGCAAACCGCGTTCCGCCCACACTCCAGTTACGTGACCTAGAAAAACTGCGCTGATGGTAAAATACGTTTGGGTTTTACTTTCGCTGCTAAACTATTCGCTGATACCGAATGTAAACTATTTAATCCAAGCCCGCACAACAATAAAATATTAATGGATAGACCAGTGAAATGTTATAGAAATCCGTGCGTTTCAACCCTATTCAAGTCCTTCAGTGAGAAGGTGAGGCCGAATAGACTGATTCTGTGGACCGCCTTTAAAGCTTCGTTTCTACATTTGCTTGTTGGATGTTTGATGGAGATGAATGGGTTTATTTTCTCTTCAAACAAATTTTGTTTTAAACTATGTTTCCTTTATATGTATTAATGTTCATGGTTGTTGAAAAGGTGCATGTTCATCTGCCACTGGGTATCGCACAAGCTATGGTGTTTTCAAATCTGTTGTCACGGTCGCCATGGTCGCGGTGCTTAAGTGATCTGATTGATCCAATATGTGCAGGATGCCGCTGTGTATCGTTGATCACGATACATTGCCCAAGCGTACCAGGGGCTATATCTAGGATAGAGATACCCCTGGTTTTAGCGAGGATGATCTCCAACAAGCTTATCACGGGTTACTTTAACCCTACCTGACCAGGGTTCGCTGTGACCTCTCCAGGCCTGGGGGCCATTATATTTTTCTTGCCGCTTGATATAGGGTGCAGAAACTTACCAAACTATACTCTTTGGTCAAGTTCTTGAGGATAATGTTAAAAATCCAAGATGATCGCTGTGGTGACTTCACAGTCACTTTGAAAAAAAAAATACATTTTTGTTCGATTTTTTGGTCAGCTTTTCTTATTTTTTTTTATTTATGGTTTCCTTCCAACAAACTGCATAGTAAATTAGAAAATAATAATCTGATGTGAAATAAAATGTTATTCCCACTTTTTATCGCAGAAAAGCAAGAATTTTGAAAAAAACACTGACGAAATCGTTTCTGGTACCCTAAAACTAAATTTACTCGTGATCTTCTTCTCGGGGGATATGCAAATAGGTTAATAATGACCACAATCTGATAAACTACAAAGTCACGGAGTGCCCGCTCTCGATGCTTTGTCATTCCGGAGCTAGTCTAGAAAGTTTCTTAAATGGGGATATACTCTCCCCCCTCCTCGGGGCTATACTCTCCCCCCACCCGGGGGCTATACTCCCCCTTCTCGAGGATATACTCCCCCCTCCTCGGGGCTATACTCTCCCCCCTCATCGGGGCTATACTCTCCTCCCTCCTCGGGGCTATACTCTCCCCCATCCTCGGGGCTATACTCTCCCCCCTCCTCGGGGCTATACTCTCCCACCCCCTTCCTCGGGGCTATATTCTCCTGCCCTCGGGGCTATACTCTCCACCTCCTCGGGGCTATACTCCACCTCCTCGGGGCTATACCCTCCTCGGGGCTATACTCCCCTCCTCGGGGCTATACTCCCCCCCTCCTCGGGACTCCTCGGGGTTATACTCTCCCCCCCCCTCCTCTGGCCTGGTAGGATTATTTGCCTGAGTCTCATTTTTGAGCGAGTTGATATTCTTTTCATTATGGAAAATAAAAGTTACTTTTAAATCAAATTTATAAAACTTCCTATTTATTATTGTTTTCATTATTTTATATCTGTAAGTTGAAAATAATTTTACTGCACTTTGGTAACTTTGAATTAATCCTACAAATTGAACTAATTTTGTAATGTTAAAATCCTTGCTTGTGTGCACCACAGGGCTGTGTGTGTTTGAACCAATACATGCCAGAAAAAAATCTCCCCTCTAATTCCATTGAACTGACAATCTGAAAAAGATGTCTGAAATTGTATTAAGTTGATCTTAGAGGATCGTATATCATTGAGATACAAATTGAATTTACCTGTAGTAACTGCCTCATCAAATATTTTCGATGCGTCGTTAGGAGTTCATAATATACATGTACAGAATTATCAGTAAGTACGCATTATTACTGAACAGGCGATATCAGTTTCATTCAGACTGAAAGGGTTTTAGTGTGGAACGAAAATATTACAATGGTCGCCTTCTTCATCCATCTTCACAAGTCCAGGTAAATCCTGAATCCTCGCAGAGGTTTTACCTGGACATTTTTGGTGATTCGAATGTGTTCTTGAGTCGATGTCTCTATTATACAAGCTCGTACATTTGTTTTGAATTGGCATGTCGGTATCCCCAGCCTGCTGTTTCTGCCTTGACTTCCGATATCGATTTCCGCTTGATATCAAAGCAGTTTGGGACGCGATGAAATTGAAACCTGCCACATCTCATACCTCGCAGCGGATTGGCCTAATCTGGGACGAATATTAAAGGGATATGAAACGTACCCCAACATCAAAGGCGCCGCCGCGAGCTCCCGCTGAACGTATGTCTCGCCTGCCAGGTCTCGCGCTCTACGCGCGTGAGCCTTTGCATCGCCTAGTTTTCGTCACGAATTCATTCCAGATTTTACCAGATTTGCAGACGTTCTTCTGCAGTAATTTGCATGAGATTATTTGATCGAGACGGGTACTATTTTGAGAGAAGAAACTTTTGAGGGATTTTCATCGAAAAGATGCATATTTTCATGACAACTTTCGACCGCTCTGCGCTGCCGATAACTGAGCGGCTGGAGCGGCGAGGAAAAAATCATTTTCCCCTTCTTTGTGATCAAACTTCTCATTTATCTCAATTTTTGAAGTATATCTGTGCTAGTTTTTACAAAATATGCAAGCATGTCATTGACAGTACGCAAAATGTTTTAATTTTCCATTCTCGTTTTTGTAAATAATTGCTCGTGAAAATCGTAAAAATGCCAAATATGTAGAATTCTGAACAAATCTCACAATTCTTGTACGTTTTTGTGATTGAACTACTCTTTTGGGTCATATGTTTTTTTAGATTTTTTTTCTCTGTGCACTAGTTTAGTTTCTTGTCGTTTGCATGATGTATTCCTTTTGCCACTCGTTAAGCTGTAAAGGATTTTTTTTTGTCACCAATCTTGGCCTAAATTGAGTTGACTGGCGTTCACGTTAATGTAGCCTTGTTGACAAGCACGTGTATTCGCCCAGCATTGACCAGCGAAACAGGGCGGGACTCGCAGCGAAGCACACGTGACAGTCTTTTGCACACAAAAGCCAATGAGTGACGAGGCGTACTAATTAACCAATCACTAATCACTCATTAACATATCAATTAGCGAGACAAACCCTAGTTCAAAGAGAGGAGCCGCGTTTCATATCCCTCTATACTCGTCCCAGGCCTAATCAACCAGCTTAGCGCGTCCACTGGTTGGGTTGATTCGGGGGAAAGCCCTCCATCTATTTATATCCAGAACTCGTATGGGTAACTAACCAAGCCAGTGTATCGATCTCAATAGACCGATCGACACACTGGCTCGCGAGGATGTCTTCATCAGAACGAACTCACAAGTTAGGTGAAAACGTTCTGAAAATATATAAGTAACTTACATTAAAATGTCGAGTTTGTCGCTGTAACTTGATAGAATACGTCAAGCACATAGCAGTACGATGTAAATGCGTAAAATCGAACCGAAGTTGGTTAAACAGTTACGCTATACGTGTGTATACCAGTTATTTTACGGACAGTCAACAGTCATGAAAAATACATTCAAATCATGCATGTGATGGAAGGGAGATAAATCAAGCTGATAACTTCAACAGTCAAGCCATAGTAGATCTATCAATTGCTTTGATTCTGAACCGCTTCTTTTCTCGACGATGCAGTGAGATTTCCACGAAGGGGTATGAAAGTCTAGTTACTCTGGTGTCCCGAGTAGCCTCGATCTCACCACCATGCCTTTGATTTCTTTCATTTTGAATGAATATTTAATCACCATATATGGCTGAAAATAAACGCTTCTGGAATTAGTCAAGTGTTGAAAATATAACAAGTTGATTTGCTAAGCTCAAAGAAATATTTTATTTGGTTACTGATTCCTATTGTCTAAATGCCATAGAAATATATCGTCACACCCCGAGTTTCTACTAGTGTCACAATCAGCTAAAAAAATGTCCAGCTGTGGTTTTGTTCATTTATTAATACGAACTTACAATTTATTGTGTATATGACTATAACTCATGAAAGGGTACTTTATCTCTCCACGATATTCATCCATGTTTTTTTTCATGAAATAAGATATACATATACTGTATATATACCAGTGGCGCTCGCGAAAGGAAAGTGCATTATCTCCATAACTCTTCACAGTTTATCTATTTTCAGATATTTCTGTTGCACATGTTCCTATGCCAAGTATCAACTCTCGGAGAGAAAGGCTTAGAGCGCAACAGAGATACCTGAAAACAGCTAAACATGAGAAGTGTCTTATTCCTGTGGCCATTTACATGCATTTCCACGTTTATGTGGAGAATGAACTTTATATTAAATTTTATATTTTGGCCCATAAATAAAATATAAAATGAGTAGATATAGCACAGAGTGGGGAGTACACTTTGTTGTGTAAAATTCATATACACAATCTTCAGATGAATAAATTAACAAAACCACAGGTGGACATTTGTTTCTCTACTCAACGTGTTTGTCTATGTTTATTAGATCTCAACTGGTAGTTCATTCCATACGTTTGTGTCGAGATAATAAACCATCAAACATCAGTTTAAACTTGCAACTAATGTGTTTGGACTATGGCATTCCACTGCTAGCCCCATAGCAATGCATATATTGTATGGTCATCATAGAATTGTACATTTATTATATTCAACTTTTTTACCTCGTATTATACAAACCAGTCCACACGAAAGGACAAGATTCCAACTATACAAAGAAAACGACAAAGGAATATTTTCTTTCTATAAAACATTGTTGTAATAAAGATGGGAGCCATTATACGAAAGAACAAAAATGACCAATGACGTTTACCGAGGAAAAACCTCTAACTGTGCGGTGAAGCCAAATATAAATTTTTTTCAACATGTGGAATTCTGCACAAATACCTGGGTTTTCTTAAACGCTTTGCAACCGTGTGCTTGCATTCTTTTCACTACGAGAATGTTAAAACATTCACTGGGTGAATCAGTTATAGAGGTTTCGGAGGGTGATTCATCTGTAGGCTGGATGGAACGACAGAACTTAAAAAAACATAACTCTGGTATTCTTGATATAAACATCACCTTATGGTTTAACTGACGTTGTGGTATTACCCATATGCCGTGCGTATCACACAACAAATCCATTCCGTCCATGACTTTCTCGTTCATTTTCTCCATTCTAAAGTTGAACAGAAGACCGGATAATATTTTAGTTATATATCGCCCAATCTAGTTTCTGTTGTCATTATACCGGAAGGACGACGATTCTCGGAGCCTTCTCTGACAGGCGACTGCTGTTTTGTAGAGTTTTTTTTACCATATCACAAGAGATAGCCGTGTTTATCTTCCACACAGTGCCATTTTATCGGAGGAAAGAGGGCACTGATTACATTTTCTTAATTGAGCCCTCGGGGAAATTGTAACATAGTTTCATACTGCTATAACTAGCAGCTTTCAATCAAAATTATTCTCTCTGAGAGATTCTGAGAGTTGGAAAATCTACGACTGTATACAGATATAGTTTAGCTTCAATTTTTTGAATACGGATTAATTTGCAATGATATAATAATTAGGGGGTTATATTTTCTCCAAAGGAAAATTAACTAACAGCCCACCTTATTCAGCACCGCCGGTCGTAGTCACTGCGTATAGAGTTCGAATGAATTGGTGAGCTGATCAAAGTGTGATGCGACGGGAAAAGTTTGCTCGAAGTGTGTTAAATTAAGACAGCTTTTTAGCTGTCGACGAATTTGTTTACATCAGTTTCTTTTCCGTATGTATATGTATCTATCTAGCATGTCGAAAACTCCTCTTTCTCCGCACTCGCTGCACCATGCTTGTGCGGAACACCTGTGGGTGGGTCATTTACGCCGGTGCGATTCGAGATATTTCACCCAACAAATTCAATGTTTCGCCAATCTCGATTTCCTCAATATGTGGTTCTAAAAACAAAATTTTAAGAAAATTTCTTCATTTAATGACAGATATTTTTGTTTCATCTTGCCATATCCTATTATATCTAGTACTGTTATAACTAAATACCAAAACTAACTCCCAATATATATGAAAACCATACTTTAACTAAAAATCTGGACAAATCTCATGATGCTGAAAAAAATGAAATTGTAAAAAAAAAAAAAAAAAATGGGCCAGAATGGTTGATACCTCTATCAAGGTCAGGTCCAATTTAAAGATAATTAAGAGTGATGTATTTGTTGTCACCCTCTAAAAAGTCTTAATATGAAAGTAACAAACCACAGCTGACAGTATAATTCTGATTGTTAGGGTGCAACATATATTTGATCAAACCGTTTCGGAATGTGTTTTACATCAATATTTTTTCAAATTTTGGTACACAATTAGCCAGCAATATTAATAATGGTAGATCCATCTTTAGTGAAAGCTCTATGAACCAACCTTGGTATTAAATTGACTGGTTCATTCACTGAATTTCACGAAAGAAGTCCTTGATAGCTTGGATCCTTTGATTAGTTTTAGCGAATTCATGAGAGAGAGAACAAAAGTGAATCAAAGTCACATCAACTAGTCAGATATACATTGTCAGATCCGCCCCAAAAGATCCGAATATTATACATTTAGACCGCTTCTGTGTCATCAAATAGTTTGACACGTGACTCGATCATCCAATAAACTCCATGATATTGTATTAAATTGTATGATTTTTTATCATAGCTTATAATAGCATTTCTGACAGTAAACTTTCACTGTCAACCACTCGTGTAAGGACGACCACATGATACAGAGCTCGCCGGTAGCTATTTTTAGGTTATTTATGGTCTCCTAAATAGGCCTGAATCAAGTCATATAATATATAAGGTGTGTTTTCACGGTTGTAAGTTAAATATAACTCGGCAAGTCAACGGCCCGTACGCCCCAGGCATGCGTTAACACGCACTAAATAAGTATAAAACTGGATATTATATTGTCATAACCGGTTTCGCTCTTTTTTGCTTGTCAAATGACGAAGTTTTCATGCTATTAGATACAATTTATATAGTGCAGCATGTTTACGGTTATTGTTGCATGGCTACATAAAGTCATAATAACAGAACAAGTCTAGTCAAATACAAAACAATGATTAAATAGAGACGACTGCTGGTTGGTGTGCGCGTTTCGATGTACTCAGACATGCGTACTTTACAGTTATTGGTCTCTATATGCACCTGAAGACATACGCAGATAACTCATTTTCTGGAACCAGTCTGCGAATACTGAAATAATGTTTTAGTGACTCTGAATGGATCAAATAACCAAGTGATATATTTTCGCTATCAGCAATTGAGGGATTCCCCGTATTTTTCAATGAACATTTTTTTCTTTTTCCAATCGGATGCTTACATCGTCCGTGTTAAAGGACCACGTATGTTTAGATGGGTAAATGGCCCCAGAACAGGTGCGGTAGAAGTGCCAAAAATAAAATATTGCATATACAAGAAATTGTTCAATTGGCATGAAGTACAATATTATATTGTATACTCAGAAAAGTTTTAAGTGACTGAGTCTCATCATTCTCGAATAACAGGGCCATGAAGCAGTGCATTTGTGCAAAATCGCCAACTTAATTTCGAGGCAAAAACATCTCATATTTTTTTCTATAAACATATGAAGATAAACGATAACCAGAACCAACTTGATACAGCATAGGCCCTACTCGCTGTTCCAATATTTAGTCGTAGACCAAATCTGGCTCTGGTTATCGTTTATCTTCATGTGTTTACAGAGAACAATAGGAATTGTTTTCACCTCAGAATCAACTATTTTGCGCAAATGCACTAATTCACGGTCCTGTTACTTGAGAAATACGAGACTCAGTGCCTTGAAATTCTTCTGAGTATACAATATAATATTGTAGGCTACTCTATGCCATTTGAACAGTTTCTTGTAATGGGAGTATTTTATTTTGGTACTCTGTATTGCACTTGACCTGGGGCCATTTACCCATCTAAAGATACAAGGTCCTTTAAAAAATGGAAAAATGGAAAATTTAACCTCAAGATGGCTAACAGAATCTGCAACATGTTTACTCACTTTGAGATGACCTAATCTATGTGTTTCTATTTGTTGTCGGTGAACGCGAGTCCGGGATTTCAGACGGTCTCCTGTTTGGCCTATATATATGGAGCGCCACATCCATTACAAGTCAGAACATACAGAAGATTTCTAGAATTACAGTTCCTATTATGTTTGATTTTGAAGTGTTTGTTAGTTTCCCGAAAGAGATATGAACTGTCAATAGTGAAATTTAGACAACATTTACATCGTACGTCTCCGCATTTTGATGCTGTGTAGATTTGATCGGGACTTAGCTCATGCTTAGCTTTTAAGTTGGGGCCTTGTCGTTTTGCATTTATGAATTTAACACCATTAAAGGCTTTCTTCAGTCGGTCATTTGACCCAAGAATGGTTAAGTTATTTTTAACAATAGGGAAAAAGTTGTCGTTATTAGGATTGCGCGTATTTATGAAAGTCAGCACCTTTGTTGTTGACTGATTCATTCTTGTATTTCTGAAAGTGTCAATATCTATTGAGAGGGCTTTAGAAAATCCATTCTCAAGGACTCCGTCGGGATAATCTCTTTTCAAGTAGAAACTGTTTCAACTCGCCCAACCGTTTAACACGCAAGTCTGGTTTTGTTACTATTGTGCAAATTCTTCTGGCGAGAGCGAACGGCACTTGGTTTTTACATGCCGTGGATGACAGGATTTGTATGACAGATATTGTTTCGCGTCTGTTTGTTTATAAACAATGTCAGTAACAATTTGATCATTTTCTCTTTTAAGCAGAATGTCTAGAAAAGAAATTTCATCCTTATTATATATATATATTATCAGCAACGTGTAATAACGTGTTGGCCTTCCGAATGTTTCAAACTTTCACTTGAAGGAATATCTATTCCATTGTAGAAGTAAGTCGTCATATTGGTGGAGGGTGGGGGATCGAGATGGTCTTGTGCTTCAAGAAAAAAAACCCGGGACAAAACCGTGACAACAATCGATAGAGATAAACCTTAACTCTTACGGACGAGATATCATCGGTATTAGTCACTTATCGAGGAACTGTCTCGATAGATTGGACGTGGCCCCTTACAATACCGTACTCTGCATCTCGGTCATCGATGAACTGTCTCGATAGATTGGGCGTGACCCCTTGCAATACCGTACGCTGTATCTCGGTTATCGACGAAACGTCTCGATAGATTGGACGTGACCCCTTACAATACCGTACTCTGTATCTCGGTTATCGAGGAACCGTCTCGATAGATTGGACGGGACCCCTTACAATACCATACTCTTTATCTCGGTCATCGAGGAACTGTCTCGATAGATTGGACGTGACCCCTTACAATACCGTACTCTGTATCTCGGTCATGGAGGAACTGTCTCGATAGATTGGACGTGACACCTTACGATACCTTACTGTGTATCTCGATTATCGAGGAACCGTCTCGATAGAGTGGACGTGTCCCCTTACAATACCGTTTATCGAGTAATCGTTTCGTGCCCCTTGCAATACCGTACTCTGTATCTCGGTTATCGAGGAACCGTCTCGATAGACTCTTCGTGACCCCTTACAACACCGTACGCTGTATCTCGGTTATCGTGGTACCGTCTCCATAGATTGGACGTGACCCCCTTATAATACCGTACGCTCTATCTCGTTTATCGAAGAACCGTCTCGTTAGATTGAACGTGACCACTTACAATACCGTACGCTGTATCTCGTTCAGCCTTGCAATATCAAAATCCTGTCAAACTGACCGTTAAATTTCAGATTGAAAGACTGATGAGCAGATTCGCATAGATACTCGATGTTTGGGCTGACTTTCGTGATCATGCCCTTGTCAAGGAATGATCGCCAACTCTGTAAGGTGACTTGCAATCCTCTAACTCAGCTGAGATTATGTCGTTCGTATCTAATCCACTAGTCGAAGTGGACAAGTCAGCCCAGGAATATATATCTAAAAACACTCAGTATATTAGTACGCCTAGTTAAAGAGAGAGAGAGAGAGAGATAGAGAGAGATAGAGAGAGAAAATTGAGGTTCAGCGTTGCGTTCAGCAATATTTCAGCTATATAGCGACGATTAAACACAATTCGAAGTATTCAAAAAGAGCATTTTAGACGATTTTTTGGCCAGAATTTTCGAAATTTGTTTTTCTTTTCAAAAATTGCATGATAAATTAGGAAATAATAATGTGATATGAAATAAAATTGATTTTACGCACTTTTCCATACAGAAAAGCAAAATTTTAAAGAAATATGACGAAAACATCACTTGTCTGGTACCCCACATAGCCGCCGTCTTAAATTTACCCATGGTCCTGTGCTCGGGGGGTAATGGAAATAGGTTCCAAATGACCACAATATGATAATCTAAAAAGTCACGGAGTTTAAGTTCTCGATTCTTTGTCTTCCCGGAGAGAAGGAGCAAAGAAATCAACAACAGGGGGGTCGGAAAGTGCCTTCCAGGCCTGGTAAGGGGTCGCGTCCAATTAATCGAGGCAGTTTCTCGATGCCTTCGAGATGAATCGAACAATTTCTCGGCTGAAACCGGGAGGGCATAATCGGGACCCCAAACGACGTATCCCGGTTTGCTCCCGGTTCTATCTCGATCGAAACGTCCCGATTTTTGAGATGGTTACGAAATTGATCGGTAATCTCGAAGGGGGTCCCGGTTGAAAAACCAGACGCTTCTGTGATCTTCATAGTTTCTTTATTTCTGAATGCTGCGAAAATCTCTGGCGATAAGGATATTCCATTCCGAGCAACTTTCGGAGGAACTTATGGAATTTTATTCTAGACTTGCATAATTTATTTCAACTCGCAGTTCCTGCACGTATCTTATAAAGTGATTCAAATTCTAAAAAAAACAGGTTCAAAATACAGGTAACTGAAAAATAATCAATCAGAATTTGCGATGCTTCTTTCTTTCCATTTATAGCGTTTAGAGAAATTGCGCTATCTTATCAAATATGGGACTACAGATATCTACGCCGAATAACAAAATAATATTAAGTGATTGATGTTCAGTCTAATTCACTTAAATGCATAATGTATTCGCCGAAATTAATCTCGCTGCCACATAGTACATATATATATATACGGGTGAGTGAGTGAATAGGATTGAACGTCGCTTTTAACATTATTTCAGTCATATAGCGACGAACTAAGTACCACCTCGCAGAAGAAATCTTTGACGCAGCGTGGAACCAGGCACCCTCTATCCACCCTATAAAAGACTGAGGACAGCACAAAGCATTTATTTATTTATTTATATATTTAGCGCTGGAAAAGATATTAAAAGAAAAAAAAGAAATGTACCGCGAAATCCAAATAAAACATTGAGTTGATGGGCCGCGAAATCCGAATGGGAAACGGCCCTTAAACTACAATTTCAATCAAAAAAGCAGAGACAGAACGCTTACATGGCGCAATAAGGACACGTGATATTACAGTGATGGGCAACATACTGTCAAGTTCCTGTTGATATTGTGATGTATAGAACTGTAATATCACTTGTCTATGCACATAGATTTCATTTTTCTCCGGATCATATAAAAAGTAGGAAGTTTGTTCTGTGCATTCATATGATATACACAATGTTTTACTGGAACGAGTAAATAGTCCAATGGTTGCAATGCAGCCCTGCTAATCCTAGTATTACTCTATCTGGCGTAAATTGAATTTTTATCCCAGCCTTTGTCAGTCAGTTTCCTATTTCAAACCAAATTGGCCGAATCACGGCACATTCCCGGAATATATGATTAATCGTTTCAGTTGATCTTGTACAGAAAGTACACACATTGCCGACATTTGGGTAAAATCTATGGGAAAAAATATTTCTCGTCAAAATTCTATTTACAATTTTATAATGTACATGCATTTGACCTCTGCCGTTGTCTTCCCTGTTTGAGACATGTATGAAACTAACATTCAGTTAAACTGTTATGAAATAAAAACCATGCATTAATTTACAAACGTATCTTGGAGAGGGGTCTTCTATGAACTAAATATCTGTTTAATAAACAAAGGTTTACTTCATCACTTCCTTCAAATTGTTCTTCCTCAACGAAACATTTTCTCGCCGGAAAGGAATCTATTTGAAGAAAATAGCATTTTCTTTTTTTGAACATTGTCGATTTCAGCGTGGGATATAGGTGATCTGCCGGCTCTGGTTTCAAGGCTACCTACATGTAGTTACCAAGATTTAAGCCTTCTTGATTTCCTACATCAATACGCCTCCAACTCCCATGTTCTTTTCAAAGATTTTTCTAGAATTAAATCTAATCCACACCGTTGGTTAAATCCATAACAACGAATGATTACTACGTTGATATAGTACCATAGTAATTATATTGTTCGCTATACTTGTACCATTGTGCAATAAACATATTGTATTGTACCACTCATATTTTTCCTACCCTGTAATTGTTTTGTAATAAATAGATGTTTTGCCACTCGTTTTTACTATAGAACTGTCCCAAGAGCTGTCTCTCAATCTAAATTAGTACTTCGCCAACATGTAGGAGTTAATAATATTGTTTGCGTTCTAATTTTTTCCATCCCGATATATTTTTTGCCTATTGAGCGAGAGAAGATAAAAGATGTTTCAATTTCGATATCACTAAGTATTTTAAAATAACGATTTTATCTATTGGTGATAAATTACCTTGTGACCAGATTTTCATAATAATTTCACTGTTTTTAAATGTATCTTTATACTTTCTCCTTACCATTTCTGCCAGATTTAAAGTGAATTTTTTTTTTCGGAGTTTATTTTCGAATCTCAAAAGTTCGGAGACATGCCTATAAACTCGACTGAGAGCCACATAAAAAAATGGTCGTATCATCAGGATATTATGATAATATAGATTCCTGATAGCCTACTGTAATTTCACTATGTTTTTTTTATTTTTATCTGAATGAATAACTTTCAGTACACAGCAAGAGGTAAGAGGTAAGGTGAGAGGAAGTCTCCCGGACAGCAGCCACGGGCAATCGAATTTTTTTTAGAATCATGCCCATTACACATGACTACCTTTATATATCAGCTTCATCAACTTTTCAATTAAATAGTGCTATTGTTTGGCGTATGCCCAATCCACGGAATCGAAAGGCTTTTTCCGAATCCAACAGTATGAGCATCCCAGGTAGATGGTGATCCATGATACATGATCCATGTTCAGTTGGTCATGGCAATCCGGAATCCAGGGCAATGCTCCGGGGGATGAAAGCCCAAGCACAGAATCCCCGCGGACAAAAGTCCCATAGGGCAAAATGTAAGGTACATGTGCATGAATGCTAATCGACTGCAGTTTCTCTTAAACAAGCAACACAGTTATTTTTTGCGAACGAAGCAACTGTTTCCGAACTTCTCTGGTACCCTGTTCCATTTGCTTATGAAATAAACAAATCACCATTAGTCAGCACATAACTCCATATTTGGTAATACTGTTGGGGCCGTACACTCTTTATTTTGACAAACAGCGGTAGAAAACTACCATTTATTCCAACAAGGTTTTCACACACCGAGGAGGTCAACTGCATATAAACGACATCAAACACCATCACACGGATAGGGCATATCAGCGCTATAGTTAAACACATTGTTTCCAGATAAAACTAGAGAATATCCTATATATAAAACAAAATGCCTGCCGTCGGCCAGGAACAACCCCCCGACCATAATAGGGAGGAAACCTGCCCCCAACCCATTGCAGCCCGGCATACTCTATGGGGGTAGAGCGTTTACCCATTTAAGCAATAACATGTACTACAAGGGAGGGAGGGAATTTAGCTTAATGTCAAACAAGTTTGTTTCAGTCATATGGTGACGGTCAGTTTGGTTGGTGGAGGAAGCCGGAGAACCCGGAGAGAACCACCGCCCTTCGGCAAGTAACTGACAGACTTTCACCCACGTACTACAAACACATACTCAATCAGGCAACAAAGTATATATATATATAAACAATACTTTAAAGGAAAAGTTCGGGTTTGGTTGCCTTTAATACATATTAACACAACTCAACAAATTAAACCCAAAAGGTATATTTTCTCATATTCAATTTTTTTTTAAGGAGTACTAACCATTTTAAAACCGCTAACTCGCAGAGACAGAGTGCCGCCACTGTATCGTATCCAGAAGGCGGATATGACGTAGGGAAAAGGCTTTGGAACTCTTCTGTCTGTTCGAGTAGTATACGTGAAGCACGGAGTCTTCAGTCGAAATTGAGTGAAATCATGTCGACGTGCGGCAGTTCCGAGTCCAGCCGTGAAAGCGACGAGGAAGCTGTGTTTGGTCTTATCAGGACTACCAATTCGACCCGAAACGCTCAGATACGGAGATCAGAGCTGCGGGGATGATAGCAGCTCTAAAGCGAGACAGGCCACGAAATGAAGACAGGAGCCTGCATGAAAAATTTAGTACATGTATGGTGACGGTGCACACGTTGCTCTCATCCACGGCGAGTGAGTAAATATAATTTTAACGTCGCTTTCAACTATATGTCGGTCATATCACGACGTTGGGTCCTATTCCTTTTCACACCCGGGAACCCCACGGGTGTCTCAGTTAGTCGCCTCTTACGACAAGATGTCTGAGGAGCTGAGGCCTATTCTTACCATGACCTGCGGTGTGCACGACGACATCCCATGTCAATCACCGGAAGCCCAACGCGGCTTTAACCAAATAGGTCACGTGACAATTCAATGTCGCTTTCCTGGAGTTTGGTAAATTTGACGGTATCACAGCATTTGGTTAACAACATCTGTGTTAAAATAAATTCAAAAAAAAAATCCAGTTGAATACCATTTGACTAGCGCTTTCAGTTGAAATATAGCTTTATCATACCCGAACCTTTCCTTTAAGACATAATCAAATAAGAAACAATACCCATATATTAATACAGAAAACTTAAACCAACATACGCCATCAATTGATAACCATCAACCGGCATTGTTCACCTTTGTGCTTGTAATCATGAATTGTGTATTAAATCTTATTTAACCCTGCATTAAAAAAAAACCAGAAATAAAACCTTTCTATTAAAGGAACATGCAGCTTCGCAAAAAGATCGAGCCCTTCAAGGCGGCACATCATTTGAGGTTGCACATCATTGGCAATGCACATCGTTTAAAATAACAAAACATTTATTAAGAAATATGATTTCTATATCAGTGATATTGAGGTTGGATTGAAGGAGGAACTATATTATAAAACTTCAATAAAGATTACATTTCCTTTTTCGAAAGTCCGCTTACACATTCCATTGCATAGATCTGATGAATACATGTACATGTATAGTTAGGAACTTGGTGTAACTTTGTGTGATATGTGAACAAACAAAGCTAATAACAATGCAATAGTTGGAGTAAAGCTATCATTTCCAGTATACAATGGGACACCAGTACTGCGGTAAACCCTCACATTTGTATGAAAATAAAAGAATACAATGACAACTGTGTCCAATCATACTGTAATGCTCCATAATAATGTGAACTGGGAAAGACTGAGACATCACAAACTGATTCAAACTCAGTTTTAATTAATATAGTAAGTTGAATGTGTGGATACAGATATGGTTGTGCAAAAGCTTTAGGGTCAACTAGAATTTGATAGCAAAATTTAAGAAAATGGCATCCTTCATTTAAGGCGACACGAAATTAAAAACTAACAGGGTTTCGGTATTGCGGGATTCCCCCCCGGTTATTTCAACATTGTACTTCTGAAACAAAATAATGTCACCAAACTATTAGTAAATACTATGAATATACTGTAGGTCATTTGGTATATATGCCTGTATATACAATGTACACTGCATCTCATGCCTAATAACAGGTTAGTATCACATATAAGAGATAAAATTATAAATTGAAATATGAGGATTAGGTGTAGCATGATGCAAGCTTCAGGAAAATATGAGGATGTGGGATCGGGCGAAGATTAGTTTAGGTGATGGATGGTGGGGCACAGTGTCCCGAGGGTGGGGACATTCTTCCATGGGTAGCGCATGAGTTGAATAAGTGTAGGGTCATGTAAGCTGTAGGAAAATATGATGGTATGGGGGTCGGGCGAAGCTTAGTTTAGAAGATATAGGGTGGGGCTCGTTGCCCCAGGGGTGGGGACATGCTCCCGTTGGTAGTGGATGAGTTGAACAAGTGTACACGATGATCTGAGCTCCCAAACTATATGAAGGTATGGGGTCGGGCAAAGCTTACTTTAGGAGATATGGGGTGGGGCTCGGTGCCCCAGGGATGGGGCATGGTCCCCGAGGGTAGTGGATGGGTTCAATAAGTTTCGGGGGGTCGGGCTGGCCTTAGTTTACGAGACACAAGTGAGGCTGAGAAGCTGTGGACAGGAATTCTCCAAAACTTTAACATTTACTTGGTCCTGATGTCCCAGGGGTGGGGACATGCTCCCCGAGGACAGTGGGTGTGTTCAATATGTGTAGCCCGATGTAAGCATCTAAAATATGAGGGTTCGGCGGTCGGGCAGGCCTTACGATCAATCTTTAATATTTACTTGGTCCTGAGAGACAAATTTCTAAGTCCAAAACTTTAACATTTACTTGATCCTGCAGATAGATAGACAGATAGACAGATGGACATCATTGTGGCACCTATATCGAGCTTTCCGCAACTAAAGCTACGGGAATGGGCGAACAATTACGTGATTTGTATTTTATTTTTTATGCATTTAATCTATGGATTTGTAAAGGTTCTCATGATACAAATATACACATAGCATGGTTTACGAATTGGAACCTGGTGACAAACTGGTATCACATCATCGCGCCACCTGGGACATACCATTCGCCCATTGATGTGAACATACATAGATTAACATTAGCTTGTACAATACTATCCTAATTAAGTATAGTGGATATCCGATCTAATAGATCCGGACTCTGGTCAGATCAGACTGGAATTAGTGACCAAACTTATCAGATTGACAAACGATTACAATAAATATTTCAGTGTATTAGATATAGTATATTCATTTGGTATTTTTGAAAAATGGTACAGGTTGCCAAGGGGAACAGGTCGAAAAATGGTACAGGTTGCCAAGGGGACAGGCCGCAAAATAGTACAGGTCAGTTTTACAGACTGGTACAGGCCAATGTTACAAATTCGTACTGATATGTCCATGGTGTCGTCGTCAGTCATAGAGCAAACTGCTAACACTGAATCCCAAGTGCTAATCCCCAAGCTATTCCCTGAGCTAATCCCAATCACTATTCTTAGTTCTAACATTTACCACCATCCTCACCTGTCAGCTGACATGATTGGAACTAACGCTAAAGCTAATCCTTCCGCTATAAATAATCATAACCCTAAACTCTGTTCCCTCAAGCACTGTTCTTCAAGCCAGCAATCGACATCAACAAGTGAGTGAGTGAGTAGGATTTAACGTCGTTTTCAACATTGTTTCAGTCATATCACGACGGTTCCTACATGTGCCAGAACACGAGAGTGTCCACAGTTCCTATTATTCTGGACACTGATCAGCCCAGTCAGTACAGCACTCGGTCACCCAACCAAGTATTGACCGAGCTCAACGCTGCTTAACTTCGGTGATCTGACATCAACAACTCGACAACGACCCATATGGCAATTTACCATAACATGGCTAGTATCTTATGTAGCAAGATGTGTTGAGCTGTACGATATCTCTTTTTTCACAATCCATTTCATAGTGTCACAAGTATGCCCATATGTCCAATGTTCATTGGAGAGGTTTTAGTATTCTGATAACCAAGTTGACCATTAGCCTTCCACGATGACAGTCCTGTGGTAACTACAAAACCGAAGATAAATAAGGCAAGACCGAAATCTTTGTGTAAGCAAAAAATTCTATTCCAGAAAATTTTTAATTGAAAGGCGAAAGCCACAAAAACAGGTTTCAAGGATAAAAGACCTAAGGTTGAAGGTATAAATTATGAGTGGTAACCACAAAGCAAAGATTATGCTAGTACGGTGGCTTGTTAGGGCCATGAATTGATCATTCCAATTTTCTCTAATTTTCAACATTTCACTTTCACATTTTCTCTCTTTTCTTGTCATCCTCTTCAAGAAACTGCAACCATTTCCATACGGAAAAGATGTAATTTCATTTTTAAGAGAGAAGAACAAATCAAACGACCACATGAAAACAATGTAAAGTAGCGAAAACCTAAAAAATTGCGTGAAACATCAAAAATAGCAAAAAAATACAGAAAATGCCGTGTAATTTCCACCGCGGTAAAAATATTTCCACCGCTGTTGAAATACTTTTCACCGCGGTTGAAATACTTTTCACCGCGGTTGAAATACTTTTCACTGGGGTTGAAGTAGGCCTACTTTTCACCGCGGTTGAAATACTTTTCACCGCGGTTGAAATAGTTTCCACCGCTGTTGAAATAGTTTCCACCGCGGTTGAAATTGTCTCCACCGCGGTTGAAATACATTTTTGATATGTTTTTGCTAATATTTAGTGTTTTCACATGGTTATTCGATTTTTGCAGTCGCTTGAAAATGGATAGAAGAAATTGGAAAACCAGAAAGCAAATTTATATCTGGGAAATGAATCGATGTCAATGGCAAGAAATTACAGAAAACGCGAAAGTGAACTCTTGAAAACTAGTAAACTAGAGGAATTGTAGGCAAACAGAAATGGGATGGTATAGCTATTCCAGTTACTGAGCAGTAACCAATCAAGGTATACTGATGCATTACTGCATTGTTACCAATATGTAACCAAGTGTGAAAAAATGGTTTGGTAACATAGCGCTAACTGCTTGTACATGTATCTGTCTAGTAGTCAATCCGTGGGTAATTCGTAGTAACCGGTTGGTACTGATCAGACAGTTTTGCAAGAGGACCTTTCCCGCCAGTACCAATCAGTACTCCACTAAACAGTTACGAAGGAGGTAATGGTGTGTAGCGGCTTGCCTGTGTATAAGTAAAGTTTTCACTCTTCCTTGGCTCAGTTCACCTAGATGATTGGATCATAATTCCTTTCGTTATGTTAATTATTTGTTCGACTGTTACTGACTAGTCAATAGACCTCATAGGTCCTGAAGCCTAAGTGATTGATTGGTCCACAAGTCAGCATATAGGTCAAGCCACTGGTTAGTTGAGAGATGTCATCATTGTCCTCCGCTATAGATGATTGGCTGTCAGTGTTCATTTTCAGCATATGGACCACTACACTGATTAGTTCAAAGACGTCATTATTGTCCTAGGTTATAGATGGTTGGCTGTCGCTATTCATTTTCAGCATATACGTCCCGACACTGGTTAGTTGATAGATGTCATCATTGTCCTAGGTTATAGATGATTGGCTGTCACTATTTGTCTTCAGCATATAGGTCAAGACACTGGTTAGTTGATAGACGTCATCATTGTCCTAGTTTATGTTCGGCTAGCTCTCAAAGATTCATCTTCAGCATATCGTCATGGCACTGTTAGTTGAATAATCTCACCAGTGTCCTCGAATCAGCAAGTCCTGCAATGTAAAGTTCATCATCATCAATCGCTCTTTGAAACAGTGAACACAAAGTCATGAATGTGTTATTATTAGAATTGACATACAAAATTTACACAATGATCCTTTTCTTTGCTGGGAAACACCACAAATAACTGGACTACAAGGCTGGTACAAGTCAGAAACTTGAAATATCCCATCTTTCTCTTCCAAACTATATTTATAATTATCGCATACATACTTGTCAAGATTAATAATAAACTTTCATTGTGAAAAATACCTTTACTATACCCGATACCCGGTACTGGTTAGTTGCTAGATTCCATTCTACAATATAGCCATTGGTTGTTACATCCTGTCATCATCTGACGATCATCTTCAGCATATCGGTTTGTAGATAGCCCAAACATCCAAGGTTACCAGTTGGTTGGTCCAAAATCATTTTCAGCATGTCATTGAGGTTGGAGGTTGATGGTTGGCTGTTATTGTTTGATTGGTCCACAATTCATCTTCAGCATATAGGTCACGATACTGGTTAGTTGATCGATGTCAGAATTGCTCTAGGTTATGGTTGATTGATCCACAATTCATCTTCAGCATAGAGGTCATCATAGTGGTTAAGTGAAAGATGTCGTCATTGTCCTAGGTTATAGATGGTTGGCTTTCACAATTCATCTTCGGAATATGTCATCCTACTGGTTAACTGATAGATATCATCATTGCCTTAGGTTTTGGATGCTTGTCCGACACAATTCATCTTCAGCATGTAGCTCATCATACAGGATAGCTGATAGATGTATCGTTGTCCTCTGTTATGGTTGGTTGGCTACCAAACATTAATCTTCAGCATAGGTCACCATACTGATTAGTTGATACATTTCAGCATTGCCCTAGTGCATGGTCGGTTGGCTGTCAAAAATTCATCTTCAGCACATCGTCGTGGCAGTGTTAGTTGACAGACCTCTGAATTGTCCTCGGATCAGCAAAGTCCTGCAATGCAAAATTCATAATCGTCAATCGATCTTTGGTAACAGCAAACACAAACGAAGTCTTGCATAACTTACTGTGCTTTAGAATAGGTTAACCGGAAGACTATACTGTGAAGTCATGTGGCTCTGCCAGTATGTCGGCACCTCTTCCCACTTCCCTTATACACATGCATGTGTTGTAACTATTACCAGAATTGACACGCAAGATTTACACAATGGTTATTTTGTTTGCTGGAAAACTCAACTAACTGGAAAACAAGGTTGGTACAAGTCAGAAACTTGAAATATCCCATCCCTATATTCTAAGCTATATTTATAATTATCGCATAGATATTTGTCAAGATTAAAAATAAATTATCATTGTGAAAATGCCCTTACTTTTCCTGGTACTGGTTAGTCGCTATTCTACATCTTCAGCATATTGGTTAGTAGATTGACCCAATCGTCCAAGGTTACCAGCTGTTTGGCCCAGATAAATCATTTTCAGCATGTCGTTGAGGTTGGAGTGGTACCGGTTGGTCTTCAGACTGCGTCTTCTGGTTGATATCGCCAACACCATTCATCTCTATCATATTGCAAGTATTAGATGGCGGAAAACTAAAATAGAAAACTGATGTACAGTTATCAAAGATAATATGAGGCACCACCTAAAAGGTGTAACTACCTCTCAGTCAGACAGTTTTAATCAGTGTATATTAGTCGACTGTTACTGACTAGTCAATAGACCTCATAGGTCCTGAAGTCTAAGTGATTGATTGGTCCACAAGTCAGCATATAGGTCAAGCCACTGGTTAGTTGATAGATGTCATCATTGTCCTCCGCTATAGATGGTTGGCTGTCACTGTTCATTTTCAGCATATGGACCACTACACTGATTAGTTCAAAGACGTCATTATTGTCCTAGGTTATAGATGGTTGGCTGTCGCTATTCATTTTCAGCATATACGTCCCGACACTGGTTAGTTGATAGATGTCATTATTGTCCTAGGTTATAGATGATTGGCTGTCACTATTTGTCTTCAGCATATAGGTCAAGACACTGGTTAGTTGATAGACGTCATCATTGTCATAGTTTATGTTCGGCTAGCTCTCAAAGATTCATCTTCAGCATATCGCCATGGCACTGTTAGTTGAATAACCTCACCAGTGTCCTCGAATCAGCAAGGTCCTGCAATGTAAAATTCATCATCATCAATCGCTCTTTGAAACAGTGAACCCACAGTCATGAATGTGTTATTATTAGAATTGACATACGAAATTTACACAATGATCCTTTTCTTTGCTGGGAAACACCACAAATAACTGGACTACAAGGCTGGTACAAGTCAGAAACTTGAAATATCCCATCTCTCTCTTCCAAGCTATATTTATAATTATCGCATACATACTTGTCAAGACTAATAATAAACTTTCATTGTGAAAAATAACTTTACTATACCTCATACCCGATACTGGTTAGTTGCTAGATTCCATTCTACAATATAGCCATTGGTTGTTACATCCTGTCATCATCTGAGGATCATCTTCAGCATATCGGTTTGTAGATAGCCCAAACATCCAAGGTTACCAGTTGGTTGGTCCAAAATCGTTTTCAGCATGTCATTGAGGTTGGAGGTTGATGGTTGGCTGTTATTGTTTGATTGGTCCACAATTCATCTTCAGCATATAGGTCACGATACTGGTTAGTTAATCGATGTCAGAATTGCTCTAGGTTATGGTTGATTGATCCACAATTCAACTTCAGCATAGAGGTCATCATAGTGGTTAAGTGACAGATGTCATCATTGTCCTAGGTTATAGATGGTTGGCTTTCACAATTCATCTTCAGAATATGTCATCCTACTGGTTAACTGATAGATATCATCATTGCCTTAGGTTTTGAATGCTTGTCCGACACAATTCATCTTCAGCATGTAGCTCATCATACTGGATAGCTGATAGATGTATCGTTGTCCTCTGTTATGGTTGGTTGGCTGCCAAACATTAATCTTTAGCATAGGTCATCATAGTGATTAGTTGATACATTTCAGCATTGCCCTAGTGCATGGTCGGTTGGCTGTCAAAAATTCATCTTCAGCACATCGTCGGGGCAGTGTTAGTTGACAGACCTCAGAATTGTCCTCGGATTAGCAAAGTCCTGCAATGCAAAATTCATAATCGTCAATCGATCTTTGGTAACAGCAAACACAAACGAAGTCTTGCATAACTTACTGTGCTTTAGAATAGGTTAACCGGAAGACTATACTGTGAAGTCATATGGCTCTGCCAGTATTCGGCACCTCTTCCCTTATACACATGCATGTGTTGTAACTATTACCAGAATTGACACGCAAGATTTACACAATGGTTATTTTGTTTGCTGGAAAACACAACTAACTGGACAACACGGTTGGTACAAGACAGAAACTTGAAATATCCCATCCTTATATTCTAAGCTATATTTATAATTATCGCATAGATATTTGTCAAGATTAATAATAAATTATCATAGTGAAAATCCCCTTACTTTTCCTGGTACTGGGTAGTTGCTGTTCTACATCTTCAGCATATTGGTTAGTAGATTGACCCAATCGTCCAAGGCTACCAGCTGGTTGGTCCAGATAAATCATTTTCAGCATGTCGTTGAGGTTGGAGTGGTATCGGTTGGTCGTCAGACTGTGTCTTCTGGTTGATATCGCCAACACCATTCATCTCTATCACATGGCAAGTATTATATGGCGGAAAACTAAAATAGAAAACTGATGTACAGTTATCAAAGATAACATGAGGCACCACCTAAAAGGTGCAACTACCTCTCAGTCAGACAGTTTTAATCAGTGTATATTGGTAGATAATGGATGAAAATGCATATGAACAAGCCTGAAAGATTTGGTTGAAGGCAGCAGATGCTTTAACAGTTGCTTGTAAAAGATTAACATATGATAAATTTAGTGCAAGAAGTTGGATGCATTGGAGGACTATAACAAATAATTTGACATCTCACGTGCGAAAAATATGGCAGAAGAAAAAGTATTCTGAACAAAAAACAAAACCCCAATAATAATCTGAACCAGCTGCAACAGTTCGGCTTCTAGAGCGTCAACATAATCATATGGATATTTTCCATTTAGTTGCCATGGGAACCACAAAAAAAACATCAAAATGTATCCAATTTGAATAGGCATGTGCTCTTTCACACAGCAATGTTGCATGCCAAATTTGAAATCTCCAGCTGCAATGGTCCGGCTTGTGGAGCGCCAACGTCGCTACATGGATATTTTCCGACTTGTTGCCATGGAAACCACACAAAAAATCAAAATGTATCAATTTGAATAGGCTTGTGCTTTGCCACAGGTCAATGCTGTATACCAAACTTAATGTCTAGATGGAACAGTTCAGCTTCTAGAGCATTAACACCTTGGTGACCATCGATACCTCATCACCTTGGATACCACCGATACCTCGTTACCTTGGACACCACCGATACATCGTTACCTTGGATACCACCGATACTTCATTACCTTGGATACCACCGATACATCATTACCTTGGATACCACCGATACATCATTACCTTGGACACCACCGATACATCATTACCTTGGATACCACCGTTACATCATTACCTTGGATACCACCGATACATCATTACCTTGGATACCACCGATACATCATTACCATGAATACCACCTATACATCATTACCATGGATACCACCGCTACATCATTACCTTGGATACCACCGATCCATCATTACCTTGGATACCACCGATACATCATTACCATGAATACCACCTATACATCATTACCATGGACACCACCGATACATCATTACCATGAATACCACCGATACATCATTACCATGAATACCACCTATACATCATTACCATGGACACCACCGATACATCATTACCTTGGATACCACCTATACATCAATACCTTGGATACCACCGATACATCATGACCATGAATACCACCTATACATCATTACCATGGACACCACCGATGCATCATTACCTTGGATACCACCGATATATCATTACCATGGACACCACCGATACATCATTACCTTGGATACCACCGATACATCATTACCTTGGATACCACCGATACATCATTACCTTGGATACCACCGATACATCATTACCTTGGATACAACGATACATCATTACCTTGGATACCACCGATACATCATTACCATGGATACCACCGATACATTATTACCTTGGATACCATGGAGTATGTGACTACAGTGGCCTGTGATTAGTAAGTTTATTACCCCTCGGATTGTTTTTTGTGTTAATATTCGAATTATATTTTACAGCAATCCTGTGAAGAGTAATATTGATTACTTTCATATGTACAAATGTATACCTACACCACACATGAATCTGGTGTATAATGAACAACTGTATAGAAACTTCCCTTTTAGTTAAACCACTCTTGGATCTGAATCAGAACAGCTGAGAGGTCTCGGGCTCATTGAGCTCTTTTTCTTTCCTCTTGTTGCCATCCATGTTTTGTAGGCTCCACTAAAATGGAAAAGCAAACGTAAATTAAATCTACTGAATAGCTTGATGTAGTTGTGTGACCATGTACTGTTAGTAGTATATCGTCACCCCGGCCAACATTTCCTGGTACCGGCTGTTCAATTACTTAGCTTGAGAATCAAATATTAGGGCATGCCCGTTCCTGGGAATATTATGGCAAGATATAACAGTCGTGTATCACATTTACAGTACTAAAGCTAGACGTATGGACGTAATTCATTAAAATTGTAACAGAACATAACAGATGAGCACTGAGGACGATGCAGTGTTTTAACTTGGTATAAATGTATTGCTGAGCCGTATTTATAGTTATCGGGTCCATATGTGTTAAGATTATTAATAAGCTACATATATGCCAAGATTAATAATAAACTATCATTGTGAAAATGCTTTTTACTTTTTCTGGTACTGGTTAGTTACTAGATCCAGTTCTACAAGATAACCATTGGTTGGTGCATCCCATCATCATCTGACTTTCATCTTCAGCATAATGGTTAGTAGATTTTCCCAAATGTCCAATGTTACCAGCTGGTTGGCCCTTCGTTGAGGTTGGAATGGTACCGGTTGGACGACAGACTTCGGCTTCCGGTTGATATGGCCGACACCATTCATCTCTATCTTACCGCCAGTATTAGATTCCAAATCGAAAATACATAACTGATCTACATATCAGAAAATGCCAAAGAAAAATTGCAATGTTTTGGTTTAAAAATTTCCTCACTTTATATTTCTTTCGAAAGCTCATTCCAAAAACTTCATCATGGCTTTTCACAAGTCAGCAAACAGAAAGTGTCAAGATTCGTTTCTCCTGAAATAATTAGTATAAAAGATAATTGAAAGGAATAATTGGGTTTTGAATTTACATCAAATTTATTAATTTTGGAATTATTCTTTCTCTCAAAAATGAATTTCATATAGGCAACTTGCTTCGTTGGATTAAACTTCATACCAAGTTGACTTTCTATACCAAAAAAAAAGCACATGTTAACAGGGAAAGGATGGGTATTTACTGCTGTTCACTGACGACTGGTCACTGGTGCCATCAACTGTCACTTGATCAACGCTGCCACTGTCACTTATATCAATCTAAACACCGTCTGTACTTTCACGGGATTTGTATTCTCCGGTCTGGTGTTCGTGGCGACAGGAACTCCTGATGAAATTTTTAGTTCAACGAGTAGGCTTCGAAAATCATGGCAGAGCAAAAATTGGCAAATTTGTTAGATGAATTTCGATGGTGAATCACTTGGAATTTACTGTATTTGGATCTGATGCCAAGCGCCCGGTCAAAAAAAAAGCCATTTTGTGGACGACGGCTAAATAATGAATACCGGATCTGACAGAAATAAAGAACAATCATAATCCAAGCATTACGGAGTATTGATCGGCAAGACGGAACATCAATTTGATGCACAGTGGATGGTGACAAATGTATTTGTCTTCTGTTTTCATCATCTGGACGGCCAGGTCATTTGTTTAGGTTTATTGCAATCTCGTAGTTCTCGAACTTGCCACAACTATTAGTTTGGTATCAATCAATTGTCAATCAAGTTAATGTGACCATGCACGATCCACAATTAAATTATCACATTAAAGAAAGGTTTGTTTTTTGTTATTACCTCATTAGGTCATTGTTGGTTTTTGAGCACAACTCCTAACCAGATAAGAACCTGAGCTAAATATCTATAAAATAAACCCTGAGCCTAATCCTTCTGATGGCTGTCGAATTCAAAATCTAGGCACTATGCTAACAAAAAGCTCACCCCTAATGTCACCTTACATCTATACCTTATCTCTATTTGTCCCCATATTTGGAGAGAGCACTAAACTCAACAATGACCCCATGATGCATTATGGCCAAACATACTGGATATAAAGATTATCTTTCTTTAAAGGGCGTTGTGGCAATTCTGAAACCCAGATTATTGCGAAAAAAGGAGGACTGATTTTGTTCATTAGAAATTAAATCAAGTCTGACCATTTTCAATTTGCTTTCAAATTTTGATTCGCAATCTTCATTCAGTGTACATCCTAGGTCCAAAACACTTGTAGTGTTTGGAACATGCCACCTGAAAATTGGGGAAAGACTTAAGACTTTTGAAGATTCTTGTGTTTTCCACAAACACAAAGACATTTTTTTTGCATCAGCCATTGGACTGAAACTTATATCGATTTCAAACATTACTTCGACCGCGTTAAAGCCATTATATTCTCATAATATATGACAGTTGCTCAGTAGTGCTGCCTAGTAAACATCATGTAAACGTGAATTGGACGAACTTATGAATAACATGTTATTATAGGATATATATTCTCAATCACTTCTTCATTTGAACAAAGTATCAACAATCAGACATGAAAGCGTCATTTTGGTCAAATATTTGATGCAACCAGTGACTACAGTGGCCTGTGATTGGTCAGTTTTTTACCGCTCGGAATGTTTTTTTTGTCAATCTTCGAATTATTTTTTACAGCAATCCTGTGAAGAATAATTTTGATTCCTTTCATGTATACAAGTGTATACCTACACCACACATGAACTGGTGATGAGCCAGAACTCCATGTAAATGTGACCTTTGAGTTGAAGTGCATGTGTATACTAAACGACTATATATAAACTTCCCTTTAGTTAAACCAGTCTTGCATCTGAATCAAAACAGCTGAGAGGTCTTGGGGCCAACTGAGCTCTTTATCTTTCCTCTTGTTGCCATCGATGTTTTGTAGGCTCCACTAAAATGGAAAAAGCGAGCGTAAATTAAATCCAGAAAATCTACTGAATAGCTTGGTGTAGTTCTGGGACCATGTAGGCCTACTGTTAGAAGTATATGGTTACTCGATCCTGCCACAATTTCCTGGTACAGACTGTTTTAATACTAAGCTCGATAATCAAATATCAAATGATCATTCCTGGAAATATTCTGGGAAGATATAACAGTCGTGTACTATATTTACAGTCCCAATGCTCGTCGTATGGACGTCATTCATTAAAAGATTAACAGAACATAACAAATGAGCACGAGGACGATGTACTGTTTTACCTTGGTAAAAATGTATTGTTGAACCCTATTTACAGTTATCGGGTTCATAAGTTAAAATTATTAATAAGCTACATATATGTCAAGACTATTAATAAAATATCATTGTGAAAATTCTCTTACTATACCCGGTAACTGGTTAGTTAATAGATCCCATTCTACAAAATAATCACTGATTTGTCCACCTCCTCACCATCTGTGGTTCATCTTCAGCATATTGTTAGTAGATTGACCCAATCGTCCAAGTTTACAAGCTGTTTGGCCCAGATAATTCATTTTCAGCATGTCGTTGAGGACTGGTACCGGTTGGTCGTCAGACTGCGGCTTCTGGTTGATATCGGCAACACCATTCATCTCTATCATACGGCAAGTATTAGATGGCGGAAAACTAAAAAACTAATGTACGCATTAGGTAATATCAAAGACAAAAAAATCAGTGTACAGGTTTTAGAATTCTATCATTTTATATTTCTTTAGAAAGTTCATTCTAAAAAAATCATCATAAAAAGTTTTTCACGATCTCTAGGTTTCTCATGAAGATGTTTGCAAAAATTAACTTTCCAGATTCGTTTGACCTGAAATTATTAGTATAAAAAATAATTGAAAGGAATAATTGGGTTTTGAATTTACATCAAATTTATCAATTTTAGAATTAATCAATCTCTCAAAACTGATTTCCATATACGCAACTTGATTCAAAAGAGAAGACAGGTTTAAACGTCATACCAAATTGTCTTTCTATTTTATTAGAATGCAGATGCCAACTGGGAAAGGATGGGTATTCACTGATGTTCACTGAAGAGCGGTCACTAGGTGCCACCAATTGTCACCTGATCAACGCAGTCACTGATGGCGCTTAACAGAGCAGGGGTAGCCGTCCTCATTAGTTGATCAATTTTACTCTTCAATTCAATCAGGCCATAAGTCATTTTGATGATTCAGCGGTCTTCGTATCAAGTTTTAAAATCTAAAATCTGCTTGTCTCAATTCATCTCCAGCATTTCCATTAGGAACATCCTGATGCCTTGTTGTCTTCAATGAAAACTAATGATAACTTCTCTTTTGCAGAAAATAATTTGTTTTTTGTTTTATTTTTATTTTTATTTCATGCATATTTGGATTTGACACCAACTGTCCTAAGAAAAACTGTGTTTGATTACTGGCGCAGTGAACACTGTTTGGGAAACCTACGCATCAACATTTGCGGTATAGGGTGTGGTCCCTTGTTTTTCTCGTCTCGCCACGTGGAACACGATGCAGGAGTCCCGAAGCCATTAGATGAAATCTGTTGAAAAGTTCGCATTGCGCATGCGCACTGGGCAGGCAGATCGAGGTGGACGTTTTGGGACTGGATTGGCCCATAATGGTCTGATCGGATCCATTGGGGTGTCATCGTGAAGCTCTCGTGAGGAAGCATCCAACTGGATGGGTATGACGTGAAACTGGCGTCATTCTGCGCTTGCGCACTTAAAAGGGGCATGGTGATGGACTTTTTGGGGTCGAGGTGGGTCACTATTGGTCCAAATGGGCCGCGGTAGGTATCAAAGTGAAGCGCTCGTCCAGATCGATCATGTCATGGGTGGATGCATGCTAAATTAGGATGGAGTTTGAAGATATAAAATCTGCAAACACGGACTTTAACCCTAAACTAGGAAAAACCCTTATGAAACAGGTCTAGATGGACAAAAATGGCTTCCTATCCGATCGCTTCACCGTATGGGGTTTTATTTTGAAGTTCTCTTGTGGTAGCGTCGGATTAGACTGGTGTCTAGTCCGGTTTCATCATTCTGCGCATGAGCAGCCTGACCGTAGCATAAAACGCAGCAATTTTGTGGGTACGTGGGGTGAGTATGTGTTCGAATTTACTTAGGGTCGCAAATACTTAGGGAACTTAGCCAAAGTGGGCATTTTAGGCGTGGGAAGGAAGGTGTTTGGAGTAGAGATGGACCATCCGTGATCCGAATGCGTCGTGCGATGTGTCATCTTGTAGCAGCGCCCGCCAACGCCAAGCTTAGCGCTTCAACGCCCTAGTGAAATAGCTCAGAAGCTCTGATTTTCTAGATATTTCATGGAATTGTCACTAATTCATCGAAATGCAGTGACGCCCGTCAACGATCGTTGTTACGCCGTAACGCCATATCACTACGCCTTAACGCCCGTCTCAATGCCCATCTCAACGTCTTATCTTAACGCCTTAACTCCCTATCCTTACGCCCTAACGCGCATAGACCAGTCAATCGGCGGGATGGGGAAGTAACCTGTCAGTGCAGCCATAAGGGCATTCACGGCGTGTACACCGCGGCACGTAAAAGCATGTAACAAACATAGCACTATATATGACTGATAATGCTCATCATAATCAACGTTGGTCATGATGGCCGACTTATCTAAGGCGCCAGTCTTAAGTGCTGGTCCACATATATGGGACGTGGGTTCGAATCCCACTCCTGACACGTATCTTTCTCGTTATTCTCCCCCATGTTGAAAAACCAATGTACAAATATAGCAGTATAGAAGCATCATTATGACCACGATATCCAGCGTTGATCAGGTTGGCCGAGTGGTCTAAGGCGCCAGTCTCCGGATCTATGAAATTGTCTTCCCCGGGGCATAGGTATACTGGTCTGCACATGCGGGCGTGGGTTCGAATCCCACTCCTGACACGCATCATTTTACTGGTCACACGGAGTCATAGAAATGAGAACGTTGTTGCTGAGATAGCGTAGTCTCTCAATTCCGTTTAAGTAAAAGTTAAGGGAAGTAATCCAGTTCAGTAGTACAGAAAGCAGAAACTATCCGGGTTAATATGTAGTGTAGGGTGTCCTCTTGAAGCTCTCGTGGTGTAGACCACGACGTGAGGGATTTCCAAGTCATTTGCGACGTCATTGGTGACGTCATCAGTACGAGTGGTAGCGAAATTTTGATTAGTCGACCAATACGTATGGACTGATGGGGGACACGAGTTAATCCCTAAATGTACAGACACCACCACCGCCATCACACACCACTACTACCACCACCACACATCATTACTACCACCACCACACATCATTACAACCATCACACACCACCGTCACACACTACCACCACTACCTCTACTATCAGTCCATATGTATTGGTCAAATAATCAAAATTTCGCTACTACTCGTACTGATGACGTCACCAATGACGTCGCAAATGACATGGAAAGCCCTCATGTCGTGGTCTACACCACGAGAACTTCAAGAGGGCACCCCACACTCCATATCAACCCTGATAGTTTCTACTTTCTGTACTACTAAACTGGATTACTTCCCTTGATTTTTACTTACCCGGAATTGAGAGACTACACTATCTCAACAATAACTTTCTCATTTCTACGACTTCGTGTGACCAGTAAAATGGTGCATGTCAGGAGGGCAATTCGAACGCACTCCATCATGTGCAGACCAGTATACCGATACCCCATGGGAGACAATTTCATAGATCTTGAGACTGGTGACTTAGACCTCTCGGCCATCCTGACCAACGCTGATTATCGTGGTCCTAACGATACATTTATAGTCCTATATTTGTACAATGGTTTTATAACATGACGAAGAACAACGAAAAAGTTGGGTGTCAGGAGTGGGATTCCAACCCACGTCCCACATATGTGGGCCAGCCCTTAAGACAGCCGCCTTAGACCACTCGGTCTTCATGGCCAACGTTGATTATGATAGACATAATGAATCATATGTAGTGCTACATTTTGTTGCATGCTTTACATGCCGCGGTGTGCACGCCGTAAATGCCTGTATGGCTGCACTGATTGGCTACTTCTCCAGCCCACCGATTGACTAGCCGTGCGTGTTAGGGCGTTAGGATAGGGCGATAGGGCGTTAAAGCATTGAGACGGGCGTTAAGGTATACAGACAGAGCGATAAGGCGTCACAATGGGCGCTGACGGGCTTCAATGCATTTCGATGAATTAGTGACAACTCCATGGAATATCTAGAAAATCAGAGCTTCTGAGCTATTTCACCAGGGCGTTGAAGCGTTAAGCTTTGCGTTGGCGGGCGTTGCTACAAGATGAAACATCGCACGACGCATTCGGATCACGGATGATCCATCTCTACTCCAAACACCTTCCTTCCCACGCCTAAAATGCCCACTTTGGCTAAGTTCCCTAAGAATTTGCGACCCTAAGTAAATTCGAACACATACTCACCCCACGTACCCAGAAAATTGCTGCATTTTATGCTACGGCCAGGCTGCTCATGCGCAAAATGATGAAACCGGACTAGACACCAGTCTAATCCGACGCTACCACAAGAGGACTTCAAAATAAAAGAGCATACGGTTAAGCGATCGGAAAGGAAGCCATTTTTCCTAGTTTAGGGTGAAAGGCCGTGTTTCTGGATTTTATATCCTCAAACTGCATCCTAATTGAACATGCACCCACTCGTGACATTATCGCCCTGAAGGAGTGCTTCACTTTGATACCTCCCACGGCCCATTTGGACCAATAGTGACCCACGGCGACCCCAAAAACGTTCATTCCCATGCCTCTTTTACTGCGCATGCGCGGAATAGCATCAGTTTCACGCTACACCCATTCAGCCGGATGCTCCGCCACGAAAACTTTACGATGACACCTCACTCAACCCAATCTTTGCCAACCCAGACCCGAAAACGCCCACCTCGATCTGCCTGCCCGGTGCGCATGCGAAATGCGAACTTTTCAGCAGATTTCAACCAATGACTCCGGAACTTCCGCAATCGTGTTCTACGTGGCGAGACGAGAAAAACAATAGGTCACACCCTATACGGCAAATGTCGATGCGTGGGTTTCCCATTAGGTTAAACATTGTCCACTGCGCCGGTAAGGACCTACCCTACCTGAAAATCACCACCCGTATTGCATTCCCCGGAGATCACTGGGGTCTTATATGTTCGGGGAGATAACTTGTTCACGTGACCGGACGCCGCCGGAATTGACCTTCACATGACCTTTGATCCACATGTGACCTTTGACAATTGACGCCATCCGTGACGTTATCAGCTTCAATTTTGAGCCTCATTTTCGACCAGGATTTTGCTCTCTCGCTACTACTACTACGGTAGCGTTGCAATATCATCAATCTTCCAACTTCGTTGGAAGGGAGCGCTCAAATAACCTTAAACATGTTGAGTAATAACACAAAATTATGAAATATAATCATAGCGTTTAGAAAAATTGGAACAAACTCAACTAAATGTCGCTTCTTCTTTTCTGTGTCTTCTTGTTGCTTCCATTGGCTGCAGCTATTATACAGGGTGTTCCAGAAGTCTTGGTCACATTTTGACATTGAATATATTGAAAACTATTGAGGATATACAAATGCATATGGCAACATCATTAGCATTACACAAAACTTAATGACTTTCATTTTCAAATGGTACCAGTTTCATCTTACTACCATTCATGGCTCAGCAGATACGAGGATTTGAAATGTGACCAAGACTTCTGGAACACCCTGTAGTATCCATTCGGACAGCGTTGATTGGCTAAGTTTGTTCCTGCAGACAATCAGATTCGAACACAGGGATGAACTTCATATAAGTCGTACGGGGCAAACCTGAATAAGACAAGACGAAGTTAAGGGCAATTATTGTGCATTATTGTTGTGGTATCAAACAATTGTTGTCGCCATCCAAAATATGTGAATATTTTGAAATTAACATATCACAGCAAGCTGAGAATTCATACGAGCATAATAGTCTTGGCGCAATATCAATGCAAACGTGATTCTTAAATCTGACCGAAATCGTTTCCGATTCATTTTGTTGACCAATTCCTTGATAATTTCAATTCAGTAACATTTAAGAACAACCAAGAATACATGTTGTCACTTTTCAAAACATGCAATTTTGATTGAAAAAGATATCCCTCATTAACTATAGGCACTACGAGGTATGCAAAGTTAAGGGGGTGACATATGCAACTATACCTCTTTTCATAGAATCACAAGTGATCTGATTACTAAATAGGCAATAAAGTTGGTGGCCAATATCATATACCAATATGTTCCCCAAACCTGGCTGAATGTGAATGACACCCCTTTGAACAAACAATGTAAATTGGAGAATATAATTACAGAAACAAAGCGCCTCGGCACTGCCAGCAGAAGTCAATAAAGAATAAACACACACAACAAAGACTATGGCAGTAAAAAATATTCCATCGGAAAGTAGTTTTAATTTTTTTATCATTTACTATGTCGAAATAATTGTATAAGGCAATGATAATTGATGTTAGCCAATATTGAAGACAGTCCAAAGCTGTGTAGAGCTATCCAAGGCAGACATGTGTGTCACAGTTCTATCGCCAACCTATGTTTGTTTGTGAAAGCTAATACATCTAAACCAGTTTGTGCAGTCAGTGAGGGAAATGCCCTGGATTCATTCACAGCCTGTTGTGATTGTGCCAGGTTCTAAAACAAGCTGCTTAATTAAATGCCAATTGACACATATCTGTGATTTGATCCACATGTCTGGTACACACAATTTCTAGACTAAGACAATCACTGAAGAAGTAAAAAAAAAAAATTTGAAAATACTTCCCAAATCATTTTTCATATCTAACATAGTCTTCGTTGCAGAACATACTATACAGATTTTCTTAACTGCTTTTCAATATTGTGTGTTTAATATTTATGTACTTCTGCTGGCAGGCCCAAGAATCATTGTTTTTATAATTATATTACCAAGAACTACCACGAATACAATTTACATTGCTTGTTCAAAGATTTGTCATATTCACATTCAGCAAGGTTTAGGGAACATTTTGGTATATGATATTGGCCATGAACTGTATTGCCTATTCAGTAATCAGATCACTTGTGATTCTATGAAAAAAGGTATAGTTGCATATGTCACCCCCTTAATAGGATCATAGCTTTTAGCCAAATTGATATGTTGCACATTATTTTAAACAGATGTCCAGTAGAGCTCATTTTATATCTCGCCGTTCAGAAATCCTTTTGAATATGTTAAAAAGTGAGGTCTTGTGAACAGAATTGACATGCAAGGTTCACGTTTTTAGTCGCCTGTTTATTAAAATATTCAACAGTATTAATATCATGACAACCAAATTTGTGTGCGTGTGTGTGTGTAAATTTTCAACTTTCTGTCGTTTGTTAAATTCAAGATATTGAGACTTTTCTTTGTTTCAAAATCAAATCAATAGAACTAAGTAAACTTGTGGGCTTTGGTTGGTTTCTAGTGCCATTCATTTTTCAGCATTGTCTAGCTACAAACTAGTCAATTGATACAACAAACTGCAAAATGACTTCTTTGAACTGTTGAGAGTACATGCCCAAAATTAGACCCAGGTGCCTGTTCACTCGGGCTGATGCTGAGATGACAGGCACAGAGCGATCGAGTGGCCTATCGCCAGCATTGAAATAAACATGCAATTTTTCCAACCTACCTGCAAGTACATCGACTAAAACCAGCCTGTATGTTAAGTTTGGGTCCCATACAATGATATTATGCAGTAATTCCGTGTCTGTAGGGTCTGTACTATTTATTTCGAGTGAAATCCAGTCAGGAGCGAAGACAGAAACACGTCCGTGCCCGCCATCTTCTCTAAAATTATGACTCGAAACACGTCGGCGCGAGAAAACGCGCGGTAAACACTGGTTTGTTCAAATTGCAAACCTAAACGCGTGATCGATCAAATCGACTCCTATCGCACGGGCTGTCCATGCAACGATCACTGTCGAGTGAAATGTCGAACACGAACAGAGGCATCGAGTCCATAGTGAAAAATGTATTACCGTATATGGGTTCTTCCTGATATGCTCTTTACCCCTTGAGCTAGGGGGGTTCAAAATGGCATTGAGTCAAGCTGTAGCAAGAAATGTGAAAACAACTTAAATAACAAAAATAATGAAACTGGACACTTAGATCACGTCACATTGATCTAATTTTTAATGAGGTATTTTTGTTCATTTTTTTTGTCAGATTATTTATGTGTTTTCGCCAAATCTTCAAGATAAATTAGTAAATAATACTGTCATGTGAAATAAAAAGGTTCTTCCCTACTTTTTCTTGCATTAAAGTAGGAATATTAAGCAGAAATGTCAAAAACATCATTTTTTCTGGTGCCGCACGTGGCCGACATTATAAATTTACTTATGATCCTGCCCCCCCCTCCCCCCACCCCCACCAGACCTGGTGGTGCGCTTCAATTTTCCCACTTTTTTTTCATGACGCACACTATTTATCATTCGAATACAGTTAAAGAAAAGCACATAGTATTAGTGGTATCTCCGTTGCAGAGACTTATGATGGATTTCGTTGGGAAATATATTTGGTCTTGGAAATTTTCTGTGTCGCCATATTGAAAGTTGGAGAAATGACCACAGAGGATGGATGGATTTACCACGATGGAGTGCCCAAGTAAATCCATCCATCCATCCAAGCTGGCCTTGGCTGTACAATTCTGTCTCTTTGACAGCTGTGGATATTCAGAATTAAGAGGCAGTTTTCTGTTCTTCCCTCTGTTCGACATTTTACTCGACAGTGATCGTTGCATGGACAGCCCGTGCGATAGGAGTCGATTTGATCGATTACGTGTTTAGGTTTGCAATTTGAGCAAACCAGTGTTTACCGCGCGTTTTCTCGCGCCGACGTGTTTCGAGTCATAATTTTAGAGAAGATGGCGGGCACGGACGTGTTTCTGTCTTCGCTCCTGACTGGATTTCACTCGAAATAAATAGTACAGACCCTACAAACACGGAATTACTGCATAATATCATTGTATGGGACCCAAACTTAACATACAGGCTGGTTTTAGTTGATGTACTTGCAGGTAGGTTGGAAAAATTGCATGTTTATTTCAATGCTGGCGATAGGCCACTCGATCGCTCTGTGCCTGTCATCTCAGCATCAGCCTGAGTGAACAGGCACCTGGGTCTAGCCCAAAATAGAACGGTCACTAATTCTCAGTTTGAATGAGACTATCTCCCCCAGACGGCACTATGGGGAAATAGTTCCCTAGGGAGCAGACCATAATTGATAAATATACCAGGTGTTTTTGCATGACGGTAATGTAATATTCTTCTAGAATATGAAATTAATAAACCATTAGATAGCAAGTGCCTTAGTTCAGAATACTGACAAGAGAGCAAATAAACAGATGGTCTTACCTGGCAGTTACACCCCAAGCTCACCAAAGACGGTCATACCAAGTAATGTATATCAGCTGGTTTCCGCAAGAGGTAACTATAATATACTGAAGATATACCACATTTGTTTTTCTTTTTGATAATATAATATAATATAAATAATTAGATATGCCATATTATATAGCGTGTTTCCCCAGCTGGACAAATGTTAGATATCTGACTGGACAGCAAGAACAACGGTTGGATATTTCAAAATCTGCTGGCGCCGTCTAGATTAAAATTTAACTCACGTAACAGCCTGTATTGTGCTTCTCTGGATAATAGTGTCCTCTTTTTAACCAGGCGTTCCTTTGATAGTAAAATTGATGTTGTGTGGCATGAACTGGATGACCTGTTGGTACAAGTAATCGATTTCATTTCTTACAAGACTAAGCAAGTGTTATACAAATATATATCAAGGAGAGTGTGGCCGTTCGCACAGAAATAACAATGAATACACCAGCAACGTCTGTTATGCAAATAAATGGAACCGATACCGAAATGAAAGTAAATCAGGTACACGTTTTTGTGCACGGTCAAATAACAGAGGCCCTGGTAGCTGTTCACGAGAACTACCAGCTGACCATAAGACGAGCTCCAATCTGTGCGGAAACAAAAACTACTGAATTTAATAGATACTATAAAAAATCCCTGGTTATGAAGTATTTCCGAATCATCGAACTGGTGGTATAATTATAAGTCCGAGAGAGAAGTTTACAGTCTGTGGATGATTTAGAAAATACTTCCGAATATCTGATATGGTTAAATGTAAAAAGTGCGTTAAATACAACAGACGGCGCATATATTGGTGTGGTTTATTGTCCACCGGAGGGTCAGCCTTCTCCACTGAACATAGTCTTTCTGAATTTGAACGAGAAATAGTAGACAAACTGTCAATCTCTAGTAATGTATTTCTGTTTGGAGATTTTAAAGCAAGAACAGCTTCGATAGACGATTTCAATGTTTTGGATAAATATTTAGCCGACTCATTACATTTTGATGATGAACTAAGAGACATAATTGATGAACCCTTGAAATTAGTAGATATGGGTGTTAAAATGAGTCGTGCAACACAGGATAAATGAAAAAATACGTACGGCATGAAATTGCTCGAAGTATGCAGAAATAATAATATATATATTTGTAACGGTCGCATTGGCAAAGATGCAGAAATTGGGAAGCTACAAGTAAATGTGTAAGCTTAATTGACTATTTATTATCGGCTTTATCAGGTTTTCA
>JAVTVY010024701.1:0-94595 GCA_036873755.1 Hanleya hanleyi
CCTATGGGCCTACCCAGGCCTCGGTGACTTTTTCAAAAATTTCACCGATTCGCTCCGCAACACTTCCTATCGTGTTCTAAATGACGAGACGAGTAAAACGAGACCCCACAACCCTACCGCAAATGCATAGAAGTGGGTTTCCCAGTAGGATAAACATTGAACCTATACCCCAGTATGAGTCTATATGGAGCTCGGTGACTTTTTTCAAAAATTTCACCGATTCGCACGGGGACACTTCCTATCATGTTCTAAATGACGAGACGAGTAAAACGAGACCCCACAACCCTACCGCAAATGTATAGAAGTACGTTTCCCAGGGGACAAACATCGATCCTATACCCTCAGTATGGGACTATATGAGGCTATATCGTACTTTTCAAAAATTTCACCGATTCGCACGGGGACACTTCCTATCATGTTCTAAATGACGAGACGAGTAAAACGAGACCCCACAACCCTACCGCAAATGTATAGAAGTACGTTTCCCAGGGGACAAACATTGATCCTATACCCCAGTTTGGGTCTATATGGGGCTCGGTGACTTTTTTCAAAAATTTCACCGATTCGCACGGGGACACTTCCTATCATGTTCTAAATGACGAGACGAGTAAAACGAGACCCCACAACCCTACCGCAATTGTATAGAAGTACGTTTCCCAGGGGGACAAACATTGATCCTATACCCTCAGTATGGGACTATATGGGGTTCGGTGACTTTTTTCAAAAATTTCACCGATTCGCACGAGGACACTTCCTATCATGTTCTAAATGACGAGACGAGTAAAACGAGACCTCACAACCCTACCGCAAATGTATAGAAGTACGTTTCCCAGGATGGTCCTATACCTCCAAATACCCCATATGGGCATTTTCCCGTAATTTAGGATAAAGTCCGTATTCCGTATTTTTTCAGGAAAATTTTTACATACACCCACCCTGGAACTAGGGGAAGATAACTCTGTTGATTGACAAGCCCCGTTAAGCCCGGCGACCTATATACCCCTCATACCCCATATAGGCATTTTCCCAGGTTTTTCGATAAAGTCCGTGTTCCGTATTTTTTTCAGGAAAAATTTTACATGCACCCACCCAGCCATCAAATACCCCTTCACCTAGGCTTCACGTTGATACCTCACTCGACCCCATTCGACCATTAGGGGCTCCCCTAGATGCCAAAACGTCTATTTTCATACCCTTGGGCCACCGCGCATGCGCACAATGACCCTAATTCAACCCCACACCCAGTCCATCAGATGCCCCTTCATGAATGCTTCACTTTGATACCTCACTCGAGCCCATTGGACCATTAGGGGCTCCCCTAGCTCCAAAAAGGCTATTTTCATGCCCTTGGGCCACCGCGCATGCGCAGAAGGCCGATATGTCAACCCCACACCCAGTCCATCAGATGCCCCTTCACGAATGCTTCACTTTGATACCTCACTCGACCCCATTGGACCATTAGGGGCTCCCCTAGCTCCAAAACGTCTATTTCCATACCCTTGGGTCACCGCGCATGCGCAGAATGCCGATATTTCAACCCCACGCCCAGTCCATCAGATGCCCCTTCACGAATGCTTCACTTTGATACCTCCTACGACTCCATTGGCCCATTAGGGACTCCCCTAGCTCCAAAACCGCTATTTCCATACCCTTGGGCCTCCGCGCATGCGCAGAATGCCGATAGTTCAACCCCGCGCCCAGCCCATCAGATGACCCTTCATGAATGCTTCACTTTGATACCTCACTCGACCCCATCGGTCAACTAGGGGCTCCCCTAGCTCCAAAAAGGCTATTTTCATACCCTTCGGCCGCCGCGCATGCGCAGAATGCCGATATGTCAACCCCACACCCAACCCATTAGATGCCCCTTCATGAATGCTTCACTTTGATACCTCACTCGACCCCATCGGTCAACTAGGGGCTCCCATAGCTCCAAAAAGGCTATTTTCATACCCTTCGGCCGCCGCGCATGCGCAGAAGGCCGATATGTCAACCCCACACCCAACCCATTAGATGCCCCTTCACCTAAGCTTCACTTTGATACCTCACTCGACCCCATCGGACCATTTTATCTAGGGACTACTTTTTCTCCGCGGAAGCTTTTTCCCGAGACCGAATCACCGCCAAAACCGCGGCCAAACCGCATCACCGCGCATGAATACATTTTTTTTTTTTTTTTTTGCCGGAACTTTTTTTTTTTTGCACACCTCCCCAATAACCCCCCCACCTCCCCCAATAACCCCCCAATGCCCGAGTTGTCTCCCTTGCATCCATAGTGTAGAGATGGCGCCACACCCTCAATTGTGACGTCATAGTTACATCCGGGGGAAAAAAGGCTTCTACTGCTCTTTGTATACTACTAGAGTTATTCTGTCAGCTGAGCCAGGCTCTGTGGAAGTACTTGGATTTGGGTATGTTTGTGTGGCTTTATTAATCAATTTCACGACGAAAACAGTAATTAAACTTGAGAAGGAAATTCCATCTGGTAATTTATTTGTGTGTTTATTCGATTGTATGAAGTAGACGACCCCTTCCTCTCCCGCTTTGAAAAACAGAATCTCCCGATGAACTCTTGCTCTTGACACATGTACATTTCACACAACCGTGCGAAACACTCAATAATTGCATGGTTAGCTAGTTGTTATAGACAATTGCTATAGAATATGATTTTGACTTTTTCTCTTTACCGGTACTTTAATATTAACTGGTATATCCCCTCGACTTTTCTTTTGTCTCGTTGCTCCGGTAAAACTTGCGTTGAGAGAAAAGAGAAAGTTTTACAAGCGAAAATCTCATTTTCAATATATTTTCAAGGCATTGTAGCGAAATTTCCGTATTTTTTTCAATGCCTAGAGGATTGGATTGATGGATTCTCTATCCAGATAGAGACGGTGGAATTTATTTTCAGTTTTCAAAATTACCATTCCGATATCCAAAGAGTTCAAGGAAATAATGCTTTATTTGATAGACCGTTTTTGTTGCAGCACGTGAACTTGTAATTAACAATTGATTAAGGCAGACGCAAGTCAGCCTATATATGTCGTCTGCATGTAATTGATTAGGCCTCGAGAACAAGTAACTTGTCATCTATCTCAGTTCGACATGAAATGTTACCTTCGTTTCAATTAATCATCTTTTGGCTCAAACGAGGAGGCTTTGAATGAAAACTTCCCAATTCTTTATTCTGTTCTGGTATATATATATAGTTGATTTGAATAATGCCCCCGCAGTTGACACGAGGTGCCGTAACATTTCCTGTGGAAATAATGCATCCGAGTAACATCCTATCGTCTGCCGCTGGCAAATTGGCGTCGGGTTACCATGGAAACGATAAGGTCTTCTCGCTTCTTTGCTGGTTGTGCATGCTCGGACCACTATGGGTTCGGATACCTTCCTTTTGATTGAATAATGTTGGCAATCTTTCGTAATGCGGTAGAATCCGAGGGGTTGTCGTAGTGAACGAATTCATATTTATGATAAAAAATCATCCAAGAAACCGAAGCTGTGATATAAAAAATACGAAAGAAGAAATCATATACCTACATATAACAGAAGCAATAGGATGATGATAGAATAGATAAAAACAACATATTTCTCTAAAACTGGTGAGAAATGAAATAATGTATTCTGCATTTAATTGGTCAGATTGATTTACTCGCGAGAATGTTACTCTCGTAATCCATTTGACCAATACATCAGTCATATCCAATTCGTTATTAAGCATCTTCGCTAACCCTGTCAAATCAAATCAAGATTACAGTAGGCGTAACCGCCTGTTTCCGGACTTGTCTTATATCTGGATATCTATAGCCGATTCACATGTCGATATCCGTGCAGCCTGAACTTTGTTATGACATCTGACATCAGAGAGAGAAACCGCCTTTTGGATGCTGTTGAAACCCTCATTGTGTACAGTTCCGTCGTAGGTCCGGTAATACGCGCATGCGCAGTCCAGGAGTAGTAGAGAAAGGGGTTTTGGGGTGAGAGTTTTCAGGAAAATGTGAGCCACCATGGGTCCAAATGTGGCGTGCGTGGTGTCCAAGTGAAACTGTTGGCTTAACCTTAAGTTGACGTCATAGTCACGCCCTGAACGCGGAGTGTACGGGCGTGGACCGCAGTGTACGCATCTCTGGACGCTATTGAAGTCTCACGCCCGACCTAGTCTATTTGTGAGCGCCACGAGCATTGGTGCATGCAGCTCTACACCAAGCCACACAATTATGACGGAGCATATCGTATGAACTCAGCTTCCTACAGTAACGCCTGTATGATAATCGAATTTATGTCATCCAAAACATCGGGGTTGTGTGCGATAGTGATCCGACACAACCTCAACAGGTTGTCATTCGTTTGTCTCGTATTGGTTGGAGAACATTTAAACGGGTGTTGAACCTCATCCATTTGTGACTGCGTCACGATGTTTACGTCCAACGTGAACCCTTCTTTGCTCAACTGACTCGCATGAATGGATCCACGATGCATTTCACCGTTCATCCCGATCTATGGTACACCTTCGACAATGCTGAATGTGGACGAAGTGCTACTTGAAGAGGACCAGTTAGCAGATGAGCTGGTCTTGTATGACAAACCGGCGGATAACATTATCAAGAAGAGACTCCACTGTCTATATACATAAAGAATATGTCCCAGGTGAACGCCCTGTACTGAGCTGCCAAACCCGATGGGATCCGTCGATCCGATGTCAAAGAATCCTACATCGAGCTGCCCGTAGTCATTTTCCACTAATACGGGTCCTCATCGGGGACATGGACAGCCAATGGCAGGCCGATTTGGTAGACATGAGTGCCTTTGCTAAAACAACGACGGCGACTGGTGTATCTTGACGTGCATCGATATGCATTTGCGTACACTTCGCCATCCATAACATGACTTGCGAATCGTGTGTCTCCATTATCGCGGAGCGATATCCGGTACTTTACCGGATTCTGTTCGGCCTTCATCCGGCGGAGAACAGACTAGAGAAATCTGATAAATTACAGGTTTTCATACCACTTCGGAAACAGATATGGCCTGGGCTTACAAAAGATATGATATGAATAACTTTCGTATCACCCAAGAGGCGTTGTAGATCTGTAATTTTGAACAAGTAGGGCAGCACATGACTCGAACATGGCGGATTACGTTGGGGTTACGTCGGTAGAATTTAGCTGATTGACTGACGAAGTCACGTGATGTTGATTTCAGGAAATTCTTTCTTGCATTTGCCGAAAGTAGGCTGAGAATGGATACACACGATCCCAGGGTCAGTCTTACCGCGTATAGATGACCCAGATGGTTACAGGTTGCATCGATATGCTGTCGAAAGACCACAGTCATCGAAAGGTACACGCCGGATGTACAAATATTTTAGGCCAAGAATACACCGTGGTACATCGACCGCTTCATTGACCGCTTCTCTCTTGCAGGAAACTAGCCTATGTTTATGTATACTATGATTGTCTTTTTGAATTTGGTGCTAATACTATAATATGGATATGGAATAGGTCTTTGGATTATGGACGCGAATATTCTTTAATGGACGACGGCTGAACTATGAATGACGGACTAGACGCTTGTATCGATGTGCTCCCGAAACTCATGAACGGGTAAAATCGGGCCAGTCACCGCACTGTCCAGAGGGCCCTCATAAAAGTCGCCAAGACCTGTAATTCAACGCAACATTAAATCGGTGGTGGAAAACGATGCCGGCGTACTGACAAGAAGTCATGTGCCCCACAGACTGCATATTTCTGAAAACATTTCTGAAAGATTCAAAAGTAATCCCTGTGATGATTTGTATCCCAGCCACGCTTTTATTTTAGCTTTTCATGTGGTCATCTTGAATGTCATGACCACACGCCCCCTAGCACCGGCTTGAGCGGTATTAGATACAAATATTTCAGAGTGACGACATAATAGCCCTATCAAGCCGTCAACTGAAAAGATGAATTGTGTTACCAAAAGCTAGCAAAAAGGCCCAAATAAAGGAGTATTTATAGAATGCAAGTTCTTATTCAGAACAAATGCCTGTGAGGCCCGACGTCGACCAAGCGATTCATTCCCAAACATGTTTACAAGTCTCAAAACTATCATCACAATGATTTGTACAGAGAGCAAGCCTCGGTGACGAAACGTCCACCAGAGGAATCTCACCATATACAGACAGCAATTAAACGCAGCGTTAAAAATGCGGTGGAAAACGATGATGGCGTACTGACAAGAAGTCATATTACCCCACAAAGAAATATACTGACTGCATATTTCTAAAAACATCACAAGAATCAAACGTGATCCCTCTGATGATTTGTATCCCAGTCACGCTTTTATTGTAGATGTTCATGTGGACATCTTGCATGACATGACCACACGGCACCGGCTTGAGTGATATTAGATACAAATATTTCAGAGCGACACATCGTGAACGGAGTTCGTATCAAACTCCGAATTACGCGTGCGACACCGGCCTTTACTTTACTGCCCACTAGCCAAGAGACAGCATGGTACGTCCGCAAAGTGAAACCGAATCCAGTCGTGCAGTTGGGTCACATAACAACATTAAAAACCAGCCCAATTTCTCATCCGAAGTGCACGAAACCAGGGTTTCCGTTCCCGCACAATATCTGATCACCAGCCAATTCTTGTACTGATCATAGCTTGCGTGGGGAACACCAGTCTCAATGGCCGAACCACATCCATCGAGACGCCTTTTACGGGTACACGTCTGCTTCGACCTCACAACGACCATCAGTTGAGCCTCGCCAAGAAAGGTGAAATCCACTTCAAGACACCCTTCTCCAACACTATATATGTGATCCGCTATGCCGAATTCGACAACGTCAATCAAGTACACGAGAGCTGCGACTGTCCCACCTAACTGGATACGGACCAGATCTCCACCGTGCTCAAGAAGGGTCCGTGGACACAGACTATATTTCCAGTGGTGTTTGCCTGATACGTTTTCCCGTTAGATCGTGTGTACCCCGCCGTATACGCCCTCAATACAGACCCGATGAATCGTCCCGGTCAACATTGGGTTGCCGTGACTGCTTTAATGGACGAAGGCACGGACACGTGATGTTGGAACGGTCAAGCGTTGCACGGCCTCATGATAGCGCGTGCAGACAGTACGGTCAGTTTTAAAATCCAGTCCATCTTTGCCGTATACCTCGTGCCCAATATCATGCAGATGTTTGACGAGCACACCCAGGCCGAGGACCGAGATAGGCTGGTGTATCATTTATCGAAGACGATTTCAATATTCAAGCCGCATTCTGGGCTTAATTCTCAGGTGGTTGTTCTCACGATGCTGTTGTTGTTGTTGTTCAATGACTTAAAAGAAAATGATATCTTACCCAACACCCTGTCTAGTGTGTTTTACTTCAGCCCCATTATGTAGAAGATACAATACGTCACGGTAGAAAATGGAGTCAGAAGTGAGATTGGAACCCACGCCCTCATGCGCAGACCAGTACTTAGGACTGGTGCCAAAGACCACTCGTTCATCATGGCACAGCTGATTATAGACGTATGTTTAACGGTGTGATGGCTAAGACATTCTTGACCACGAGTATCCCTTCTCATATCCTTTTTCATAGATACTAAGGACGGACACTTATCTTGAAGGTGGAGAAAAATGATCTAGCTGGGTTAGAAGATAGGAGCCGGACACTCTTTAGTCACCGGACATTCTTAGCCTACACACCGGGTCCTCCTTGATGAGGCCGTTCGTCGAAAAGTGGAATTCCCGCAAAATGTCCCAGGGCCTGGGGTCGTGGCGTACCATTTCAAACTGGTTGTACTAACAGCAGATTGCCAGCTGGCGCTATAAAAGCTAGCGTTTTGGCCCGTTTCAGCAGATCCTCTGTCAACTACCACGATGTTCACCTGTATTACGCGCTCGAAGTCATTCAATCGCGTAGACAATCGCGTAGACAATTTACACCATGCACTACATGAGGCACCCTCGCATCCTTGTGCCGATTGTGGTCGATTCTAACGTGCCATTTAAACGAGCTGCCATCAACGTGTCATCCATGGAGGACGTACACGGCCATACCCTCTCTCGCCACTCTTCAGACCCTCAATCTGCCGCCCGTGTTGAGGAGCCCATGGATATTGATTGAGGATTGAGGAGCCCATCCTTTCATCTTCAATTCCCACCAGAAACGGATTTGAACTGGTTGAAACCAGTTCGGAACGGTTGTACTATTGATAGCCAGCTAACACTATAAAGCGACCGTTTTGGCCCTCTTTATCAGAGACTCTTTCGACAACTACGCCAGATGTTCAATACTACTGTTACTCAGAGGTCCAGGCCATCTTTAGGTCTACTCAAAGATCCAGTCCATCGCAATATTCAGTGGCCCAGGCCATAGTTACTCAGAGGTCCAGGCCATCGATCGTTCCACTCAGCGGTCCAGGCCATCGTTTCTCAGAGGTCCAACTACCGATTGTTCTATCGGGTTCAGGCCATATTTAATCAATCTCATAGATCCAGACAACGTTATGTTCAGTCACCAAGGCCATCGTTCTACTCAGAGGTCCTGGTCATTATTACTCAGAGGTCCAGACCATTATTATAGAGGTCCATCGTTCCGAGGTCCAGGCCATGAACAGGCCATCGTTACTCAAAGGACAAGGCCAACCTTACTCAGAGGTACAGGCCATCGTTACTTATCCAGGGTATCGTTACTCAGAGGTTCAGGCCTTCGTTACTCAGAGCTCATTGTTTTCCAGGTCGTCGTTAAATTCAAAGGTACAGGCCAAGCTTATACCGCTCATGTATAAACCATTATCCTCTCAGAGGTCGAGGTCAATCGTTACAGCCTACTCAGAGATACAATCCAGAAGTTCCTGCATGAAGGCCGTTGTAATGCAGACCCCCTGGTCATCATTATTCAGGTGGGTATTTATTTTTAGCCCACCATCACCAGATGGTGGGCTGTTCAAATCGCCTTTCGTCCGTGGTCCGTCGTCCGTCGTCCGTCCGTCGTCCGTCAGTCCGTCAGTCGTCCGTCCGTAAACAATTCTTGTTATCGCGATTTCTCAGGAACTATTGCATGGATCTTTCTCAAATTTGGTACACAGGTTCCCCTTGGGGTCTAGTTGTGCAAGAAACCTTTTTTGGTCCGATTCGAAAATCCAATATGGCCACCAGGCAGCCATCTTGGATTTCACCATGAAACCTTGTTATCGCGATTTCTCGGAAACTACTGCATGGATCTTTCTCAAATTTGGTACACAGGTTCCCCTTGGGGTCTAGTTGTGCAAGAAACCTTTTTTGGTCCGATTCGAAAATCCAATATGGCCACCAGGCAGCCATCTTGGATTTCACCATGAAACCTTGTTATCGCGATTTCTCGGGAACTACTGCATGGATCGTTCTCAAATTTGGTACACAGGTTCCCCTTGGGGTCTAGTTGTGCAAGAAACCTTTTTTGGTCCGATTCGAAAATCCAATATGGCCACCAGGCAGCCATCTTGAATTTCCCCATGAAACCTATTGTTATCGCGATTTCTCAGGAACTGCTGCATGGATCTTTCTCAAATTTGGTACACAGGTTTCCCTTGGGGTCTAGTTGTGCAAGAAACCTTTTTTGGTCCGATTCGAAAATCCAATATGGCCACCAGGCAGCCATCTTGGATTTCCCCATGAAACATTGTTATCGTGATTTCTCAGGAACTACTGCATGGATCTTTCTCAAATTGGTACACAGTTTCCCCTTGGGGCCTAGTTGTGCACATACCTTTTTCGGTCCGATTCGAAAATCCAATATGGCCACCAGGCAGCCATCTTGGATTTCCCCATGAAACCTTGTTATCGCGATTTCTCAGGAACTACTGCATGGATCTTTCTCAAATTTGGTACACATGTTCCCCTTGGGGTCTAGTTGTGCAAGAAACCTTTTTTGGTCTGATTCGAAAATCCAATATGGCCACCAGGCAACCATCTTGGATTTCACCATGAAACCTTGTTATCGCGATTTCTCATGAACTACTGGATGGATCTTTCTCAAATTTGGTACACAGGTTCCCCTTGAGGTCTAGATGTGCAAGAAACCTTTTCTGGTCCGATTCGAAAATGCAATATGGCCACCAAGCAGCCATCTTGGATTTCCCCATGAAACCTTGTTATCGCGATTTCTCAGGAACTACTGCATTGATCTTTCTCAAATTTGGTACACAGGTTCCCCTTGGGGTCTAGTTGTGCAAGAAACCTTTTTTGGTCTGATTCGAAAATCCAATATGGCCACCAGGCAACCATCTTGGATTTCCCCATGAAACCTTGTTATCGCGATTTCTCATGAACTACTGGATGGATCTTTCTCAAATTTGGTACACAGGTTCCCCTTGGGGTCTAGTGTGCAAGAAACCTTTTCTGGTCCGATTCGAAAATCCAATATGGCCACCAAGCAGCCATCTTGGATTTCCCCATGAAACCTTGTTATCGCGATTTCTCAGGAACTACTGCATGGATCTTTCTCAAATTTGGTACACAGGTTCCCCTTGGGGTCTAGTTGTGCAAGATACCTTTTCTGGTCCGATTCGAAAATGCAATATGGCCACCAGGCAGCCATCTTGGATTTCCCCCATGAAACCTTGTTATCGCGATTTCTCAGAAACTGCTGCATTGATCTTTCTCAAATTTGGTACACAGGCTCCCCTTGGGGTCTAGTTGTGCAAGATACCTTTTTTGGTCCAATTCGAAAATCCAATATGGCCACCAGGCAGCCATCTTGGATTTCCCTTTGAAACCTTGTTATTGCAATTTCTCAGGAACTGCTGCATGGATCTTCCTCAAATTTGGTACATTGGTTCCCCTTGGGGTCTAGTTGTGCAAGATACCTCTTCTGGTCCGATTCGAAAATCCAATATGGCCACCAGGCAACCGTCTTGGATTTCCCCATGAAACTTTATCGTCATTTCTCAGGGAGTACTGTATGGATCTTTCTCAAATTTGGTACACAGGTTCCCCTTGGGGTCTAGTTGTGCAACATACCTTTTTCGGTCCGAATCGAAAATCCAATATGTGTATCAGGCAGCCATCTTGGATTTCCCCATGAAACTTTGTTATTGCGATTTCTCAGGAACTACTGCATGGATCGTTCTGAAATTTGGTACACAGGTTCCCTTTGGGGTCTAGTTGTGCATTTCGGTCCGATTCGAAAAACCAATATGGCCACCAGGCAGCCATATTGGATTTCCGCATGAAACCTTGTTATCGCGATTTCTCAGGAACTACTGCATGGATCTTTCTCAAATTTCGTACACAGGTTCCACTTGGGATCGAGTTGTGCAAGATACCTTTCCTGGTACGATTTGAAAATCCAGTATGGCCACCAGGCAGTCATCTTGGATTTCCCCATGAAACTTTATTGTCATTTCTCAGGAACTACTGCATGGATCTTTCTCAATTTTGGTACACAGGTTCCCCTTAGGGTCCCAATATGCAAGATGCTTTTTTCGGTCCGAATCGAAAATCTAATATGATCACCAGGCAGCCATCTTAGACTTCGCCATGAAATTTTTTTATCATGATTTCTCAGGAAGTACTGCCTGGATCTTTCTCAAATTTGATACACAGGTTCAATTGTGCAAGATACCCTTTTCTGGATCGATTCCAAAATCCAACATGTCCATCAGGCGGCCATCTTGGATTTTCCCATGAAACTTTGTTATTGCGATTTCTCGGGAACTACTGCATGGATCTTTGTTAAATTTGGTACACAGGTTCACCTTGTCGTCTAGTTGTGCAAGATACCTTTTCTGGTCCGATTCGAAAATTCAATATGGCCAACAGGCGGCCATCTTGGATTTTCCCATGCAAATTTGTTATCGTGATTGCTCAGGAAGTACTGCATGGATCTTTCTGAAATTTGGTACACAGGTTGTGAAAGAAACCTTTTTGGGTCCGAATCCAAAATCCAATATGGCCAGAAGGCGGCCATCTTGAATTTCCCCTTGAAACATTGTTACCGTGAATTCTCAGGAAATATTTCATTGATCTTTCTGAAATTTGATACACAGGTCTGTCTGCCGGCGGGTCGGCTACATGAAGGGGCGTAACTCTTGTGACTCAACGTCACAACTCGACAGCTGTAGACTACTGCATGTTTCGATCCAAGAGAGATAATCAGGATTCAGGCACTTTCGAAGTTTCAACATTACTGCGCGGACCAGATCTCTTCAGTATTAAGTAGTGTACCATCTTACTATTTTCGAGCATGGTATCTTAAAAGAGATATCTCAAAATATAGCATTCGTTCTTAATTATAAAATCTTAAGTATGTTTCATAGCTCATGCCAAAGTGTCAAAGAGATTGGTCTTCGCTTCCAGTACCCAATGATGACACGTGCAAAAAAAAAAATCAAAAAAAAATACTACGAAACAAAGGCGAAGAATCCTCCGTACATGTACATTCACTTTCAGACTAACTTTGTTCATTTCTCTTGTATTATAACAACCGACATAAGTACATGTACAGTTTCTAGAAATTTTGAAACTCCTGAAACTTAGATTATATCTTGGTGTTTTTCAGTGGCCTTTTCTGATCCTTTTCGCTCAGATTCGAAATTCTGTAAACAAAATTACAAATCAATCGTTTGTTCTTAGTAACAATGGACAAAAAGATCCTCTAGTCATTAGCTTACAATTATCGGACAATGGTGGGCGCCAAGATCCTTCAGGATCTCTCGTTTATATCAAAAATGAATTTTTGATACCAAAAATAAATATGCACCGTTTTGGTATTTATTAGTTGATTTTGGATATCAAACATTCTTTTTATGATATAAAAATCTATTTTTGATATCAAAACAAGATTTGATATAAAAAATAACTGGATAAATACCAAAACGGCTTGTCGTACATATAGATGCAAGGCCCTTCGTCATATTCATCGTTTGTTATATAAATGCGCTTCCCAATGTTGCTAAAGAGTTTCCGATGACCGTTTACATTATCGTTATTCAACGACACAACGTACAAAAATATATCCGGTTCCGTCTCGAATAAACGAATTCAAGATTTTGGATGAATAAGATGAACACTAATCAGTAAAACTGCACAATTCTCTATTTTCATCTCAAAGTATTCATATAAAATTGTTTCTTTTTTCTCTATTTCTTTTGAAACTGTGCTGTTTATGGCCGTGTATGGTTTTTTATCTCAGGCACAGAAACGGAGGAAGGAGATAGAGAAACTTGACCCGGTGCGCATCACGCGTACAGTTTTCAGCGGATAGTCGCCAGTGTCGTGGTGTTGGAGATTGTTGACGTATCTCGCGTCGAAAATGTTCCCACAACTTTTTTTGCCCGTGCATGTCTAAATAGGAAGGAAAGTGGCAGGCTAAAACGGAAGAATAGGATGTTGAAAAACAGAAAGTGTCATCGCTTAGTGCTGATAAAAGCAATATCTTAATTGAAAGGAGATTCATATGTCGAGTCTGAATGGAAAATCACACATCAATGAGCGCCAGTGATGGTCCACAGTTCGGCGAAATCGGGAACGTATGAGTTGCTGATGCCGTGGGCAGGATCTGAGGGGATGTTGAAAGACGTGTGTAATATTGTGTTGAGAACGTGTAACATGTATTATCACATCGATAAATCTATATTTTGAGATCTGCGATGAAAACAGATTAAGAAGACGATATGCCAAGAAGGGGGTGACGTCAGCTCCACAGTTTAACTGAGCATTCCAAAAGTGATGACAGAACACTAAACAACTGAAATATAATTTGCCATTCCAAAATTTACTCGTACCCGTATCGAATTCAATTTTATATCAGGGAATTCAGATTTAATTGTTATATTTTAGCGACACTCTCATTAAGTGTATTGACATAATCTAACAGATATTTAATGATCGACCCCTACTAATTGTTACTGGCTTTTTCTATATGTTTTCGGGTCCTCTGGTGTTATAGAGAGAATCATTTAGATCAAGCTAGTATACTAGTAACACTAGTAAGTTATTTAAACTATATGCACTCTTTAAAAAACGTATCATTCTATGTTTTAAGCCATATTTATTGATGATTTGTAAATAAGATACATGTTTTCATCAATCATAGCTTTTATACTTTATATATGGTTATAAACGGGACACTGTTCCGTCTTAAATGATATGTAACGTTAACTTGGGAAAACCTCACTTATGTGTGATGGTTATAAGGCTGATTTTTTTATTCAATCCAAAACCTGCCAAATCAGATATTTCTTGAAGTTTACATATGGCCCTTTATCGTCAATATCAATATATATGTACATAACTCTCGGGACTTTCACTCTCTTGACTACTCAGTGAGGAAGTTTGATACTTACATGTATGGTGAATGATACGGTAACTATATGTGTTTTTACCCTGCCACGTGGAGTGGGGGGAGGGGCAAACGGTCATACATAAAATTCAGATTTCAAATTGCTTTTGTGATTCGTTTGATTATGAGCACTTCGTCCAGTTTCTTTTAAGTTACTGGTAAGAATAAAAAATAACGTAATAAATATATAATGCGAAGTAGAATGTTTTTAAATGAATTGTTTATACTTTGTGGATATTTTTGGCTGGTGTAAAAGAACCGCCATGAAAAGGTACCGGTAGGCTGATGTGCATATGGGACAAATAAGAAACAAGGACGAAATGGCCACCGGACAAAGTGACCGAATTACATTTCCCGAAATTTTACGCAATTTCATTGGCTGCAAGATAGTTATGTAATTTGGCCAATTTGTTGATGGTCCGTGGTCTTATTTTGAATGTCTCTTCTACTGGCTCTTCTGGAAAATCTTTTGGTGGCGGGGCGGGGCGGGGCGGGACCAGGAAAGACTATAGTACTGAACTGTCAGCTGCTATTGTCCCGAGCAGGTCCTTGTATATAGCATGGGGCGTTTGTTATGCTGTATTTAGACGTGCTGACATAAGTTATAGTGGTGACCAATTTGAACAATATGGCATGAGAACGAATTAGGTGTAAACGAAAGTGTAATTCGATAGTGTGTGTATTGTTGAATACCTCTTCGTATTAGTTATGGCGGTATAGCATGCGAACCTGTAATTTCAAGAATCTTGGCCTAACAATAATTGGTCGGACATCGTGCAATGACCTGCATACGGTATTCTTGCTATATGACCCCAAATGGAGCATTGTAATAATTCATAAAATTAACGAGGCCCTAAAAGTCAAAGGAACTATAAGGATTGCTGATTTATTACAGTTTTAGATATGAAGTAGTGGTTACACATAACGGGACGCAGCTGAGGGATTGTTCATTCACCAATCGTGTCTGGAGTCTGGACAGCATGGAAACAGTAATCTCTCTAAATATTCGCACATATTCAAACACATTTTGGACACCAATTCTAGGAAATATTCTTTTAATATTCAGCTATGATTGTTCAGAACTGTTCACAATTGGGCTACTGTACAAGATGTTGAAGATAGAATATGTTCACCGGTCAAATTAAAAAATTTAATTGAGTAACTAGCTAGTCTAGAAGTGTGAGAAGTATTGGAGAGATTTCCGTAGGACCGTTCGTTTATCATCACCGCTCGCCACCGTTTTAATTCTGCAATGTCTAAAATACATTTTTTCTCTCAGACTGCGTGTGCCGATAAACATGGAAAGTCATTCCGTTTCACAAGATTGACCATCGACATAAATTATTATATTGTGCAAATGATATCAACAAGACATTAATTATCGTGTTTGAAGGCATATATTTCGTAAAACCGTATACTGGACTAATATGTAGAATTAAAATTTACCCGTCTGTCCCACTTTTTGACGAGTAGATACAGTTAAGTTAATGAGCCTTAATTGTTTGGATTAACTTGTTTTTCCTAAAATGATTGTTACGAACGAATTATAAATACGGTAATAGATTTTAAGATTCCCTACACGGACTGCAGGAGACATTAACCCCTCACTGGTAACGACACGAAATCTGAAAAGTGAATGCCGCGTTCAAGGCATGCAATATCCAAGGATTTCCACTACATGGTTGAAAATTTTCAAGTAAGCCTACCAAAAATATTCGACCTATTCAAATAGTCCTATAGAGCGACCGTCGCTTGTCTGAGGTACTGCAGAAAGCCTGTGGAACAACAGATATTTGATTGGCTGATTGAATCCACCAATGATGCATGTGATACATCCATAAGGCTTTATAAGAATCGTTGGATATATCACCCTTAAAGCTCGGAGACCAGTCAAAGTAATGAACGGAGTCAATCTGTTGTCTGATTCAAATTTCACTAACGTTGCCATGTCACCTGAACATCTAACAGATACAGTACGTATTAAAATGTGATTCAGAAAACAGACTTAATCGTGTCTGATACATGGATGACTGAAAATCTTCACGACCAATCAAATGATCTGTGCTATCATTTAATTGAAACCGCAACTAAGATTGGCTAGGTCCTCTTGAAGAAACTTTGTGATTGGATGCTCTTCGAGTTTCCTTATTATCCAATGAAATTTGTACAATGATTTAAAATTATATTCTAATTAACAAATTATCAGTATTTATGTACTGGAAGACACATCTTACGGAGTACAGGAGCTTTTAAAATCGCGTTTGTGGAGTTAGTACACATCGATGAATAGATGAACAAATACGATCAGCAAAAAGGGGAGGTAATATCTATCAGATCTTCATATTAAACGATACATAACAGATTATATCAGCCTTTCAATATCAGTTTCATCCTTCGAATATATTCGAATCAACCAATCATCGGGGACCAGCATCTGAAAACTGGAACCGTTCGTCTTCAGTCTCTGTAGGAGGGAATATACCCTACGCATTAGGTTGGTTTACACCATCGTTCAAGTCATTTGGCCTTGAATGACATGATATCGCATATGTATTGTATCACCGCCTAAATAAATTGTAAGATGATAGATCTCTAACGATAAAAACATACTCAATATTTATAAGATCTGATATATCTGTCGTGTATTTGAACTTGTCTCCTACAAGAGAATCATTGTTTCATTGATTGAAATGCTGCAGTTCTCAAAGCAACATGTCAGTAAGACATTTCGAGCGTGAATGACGCGCTTTTTTTAGCACGCGTCTTAAGACGTGTTACATTGTCACCTCGAAATTTCTCCATTCAAGTCTATATTTAAACACGTAATAGTGACATACCTTTTTGCTTATGTTTTTTGTCGGGTTAAATAAACTATATGTATTTATTCGCCATATATGTATACGCCATATACACATCGGAGGTTCAACGTTGAAGAATTACATATTTCTTATGATTTCCCTATACGGAAAAGCGGAATTTGTCAAAAATAAAACCACTTTTGTATATATATTGCCCCACATATCGTTGCAAATCTGTTCAAATATTGTCCGTGTTTGAAGACGGTTGTTCTTTTCCCGTGTAACAAAGAAGTACATCCTTATCTGTAGATTGCAATAAAATGTGTTATTTCCGATCGATTGGGTTTTCCGGGACAGTGGAAATGTCCCCGTTACTACAATTAGCGATGTTATTACGAGAAATTTCTCTTGAATCCGGCAGATTGCGAGTCTCACATTTCATAAACGTGCATGCGGTTGTTCGATTTTGCGGAAATCGTGAGTGAGCCGAACGTATATCTGCATCATTCAACTGTGTTTCTAGGTGATTCTTTAAAAACGGTATATTGTTTCATTGAGAACGGAATACAACTCGACTGTTTCTACCACTGAATGCAAACGCGCATCTAGCAGATCTTGCTTATTCGATATTATTAGAGGAGAATTTCACCAAGATACAAAGAAGATCTCATTAACAGGAATAAATGTCCTTACACAGTTTGCCTTGGGAGGGGATTCTGAATAGAAAAGGAGAAGTTCCTCCTAAGGAAACCTCACATTGGAAAGGTGATACTTCATTCTATGAATTTTCTCATATGCAATCTCTCTATAAGAAACGACTAATTTAAGAAGGAGGTTACTATGCAACATTGTTGCGAAAAGAGTGTTCGTCAATAACATTGTTGATGATCATTACAATGTTGCACAATTACATGCGGAACTCCTTCGGCTAACTGTTTAAGTATGTGTGCTCGGAGCTCCGTTATATCCAGGTAACATATTACATCGTCGTACAGGAGTGTTCTTTTGTCGAAATATCCCGCGCCTATTTTGGCACCTTAACTGAGGGATGTATATTATCATCTAGTATATAAGATCTAATTCTGAAGACGATCCAAGAGGGTGCATTGACTGTCCAAGAAGATATTCCTCCATATCCAATAATACCATTTTGGGTACCGGTATTGAACATCCAAGAAGACTGTCTTGGAAATTCAAGATGATTGTCTTGGATATTCGGGTAGACTGTCTTCAGTATTCAAGAACACAGTCTTTTGTATTCCAGAAGAAGTCTTGGGGATTTCATGACGGTGTTCGGCATTCACGATGACTGTCTTGGGCATCCAAGAAGACTGTCTTGTGTATTCAAGAAGACTGTCCTGAATATTCAAGAACACAATTTTGTGTATTCAAGAACATAATCTTGTGTATTCCAGAAGACGGTCTTGTGTTATCTGAAGATTGTCTTGGGTATTCCAGAAGACGGCTTGGGCATTCAAAAAGACTGTTTAGGGTGTTTCTGACGACGTTCTTGGGTGTTCCAGAATCTTTGGTATTCTAGAAGACGGTCTTCGGTATTCAAGAACACTACCTTGGATATTGCAAAAGGCGGTCTTTGGTATTCTGAAAGTCTGATTTGGGCCCTATTCCAAAAGACGTTCTTCGGCATTCGAGAAAACTGTCTTGAGAACTGTTTTGAGCATCCAGGTAGACTATTTGTATATTTTTCCAGAAGACGGTCTTCGGCATTCAAGAAGACTGTATTGGGCATCAAGAAAACTGTCTTGGATATTCAATAACACTGCATTAGCTATTCCAGACGACGGTCTTGGACATTCAAAAAGCGTGTCTTGGGTATTCCATAAGATGTTCTTGTGTATTCAAGAAGACTGTAATGGGCATCCAAGTAGACTGTTTTTGGATTGTGAAGAAGGCTTCATTTAAAATTAGTTAACTACCCATTTCTGGATAGCAATATTCCAGAAGGACCTGCATACGGCGTATAAATATCTCGCCTGGTAGCATTTGCTAGATCATGTGCAGACTGTAGCGATTTTAATCAACGCCACTGAATATTTTCGCAGAAACTTGTCAACAAGGTTATACCACCGAACGCCTCCATTCAAAGTTTATCAATTTCTGTGATAATATTGTACATTGACAGCAAAATGCGATCGCAGCTTGCAAGATCTCTGGCGCTATACGTTTCGTGTCTAATTCCTCTTAACCCAGGGCTACATCTTCATTGTTTTCAAATGAACACTCACAAGCAAAGCTTGACTGAAAAAGTCACCGAGGCCTGGGTAGGCCCATAGGCCTATACTGCATGGCTATGGGTGTATAGGTCCATACGGGGTGGACGTTTTGGGATCTAGGTGGGTCACTAATGGTCCGATGGGGTCGAGTGAGGTATCAATGTGAAGCCTATGTGAGGGGGCAACCGATGGGGTGGATGTGGGGTAGGAATATCGTCATTCTGCGCATGCGCAATAGACAAAGTGTATGAAAATAGACGTTTTGGGATCTAGGGGAGTCACTAGTGGGCCGATTGGATCGAGTGAGGTATCAATGTGAAGCCTATGTGAGGGGGCATCTGATGGGGTGAGTGCGGGGTTGAAATATCGTCACTCTGCGCATGCGCAGTGGACAAAGGGTATGGAAATAGACGTGTTGGGGTCTAGGTGGGCCACTAGTGGGCCGATGGGATCGAGTGAGGTATCCATGTGAAGCCTATGGGAGGGGGCTAGACTAGGGTGTCGTTTCCATTCTGCTGTGCAGGTCACGTGGGTTGTGACGTCACTTCCGGGTTTCACCTCCAAACCCAGAAGAGTTCCAATGTTCTCTTAGACGTCCGGATGTTCAACCTCCGGGGTTTTTCCCGGCCCGGCCCGGCCCGCCCCGGCCGCAGCGCGCGCGTGTTACTCCGGCCGCAGCGCGCGCGTGTTACACCGGCCGCAGCGCGCGCGGGTGATCTGATGCCGCAGCGCGACGCGCGCGTCAACACCGGCAGTGCGCGGATGAATGTCGGATCAAAAGGACAAAGGTCACATCCAGGTCAAAAGGTCCAAGGTCTCCCTTTCGGCAAGGTTCGGAGACAATGTTGCGGCATCGATATACAGAGCTTGAACCCCAAAAGGGGATTGTAAATTAACCTGGGAAGGATGGGCAGTTCCATTTGGACCAATCAGCGGTCGAGAAAAAGAGCCAATGAGCGATCGATAAAAGAACCAATGGACGGGTACTAGAATTTCGCTCACGTCTGCGCCTACATCCGGGTACTGGGATGCTTTCGCCTACGTCCGCGCCTACATCCGGGTTCTTGTACACCCGGGTAATGTGTTCTGGACATGGATGGGTTAGCTTTGGCTCCATTCTAGGCCACTGATTGGCTAACACGGTGTTCAAAGCCAGTTTCATGCATTATGCTCATATAGAAAACACACAAGACAGGGTTTTTTGGTGAGATCTCATTTTGTTTTTTATTCAGTAACAACAACAACGTGAGAACAACGACGTGAAAACTGAATCCCAGAACAGGGGGCTTGTAAACTTAAGCCCAGAACAGGGGGCTTGTGTACATTGAAAGAATTCAAGCCCAGAACAGGACTTGTACGTTGAAATGATGGGCGGCCCAGTCATATACGAGTACATCGCGGTCCTCGGCCTTGGGGTACTCGTCAAACATGTGGACGATCGTCTGCATGGAATGTCCCCGGCATCGATGGTACAGGTAAAACAAGCAATATTGTCCGCACATCATACTGTCCAGGCTTTGCAACGTTTTAGTATTCCAACACCACGTCTCTGTGACTTGATCCATGAAGTCTGTTAAATCGGGATGGAGGGGTGGTAGGCCGTACGGGTCAAAGTATTCGCCCTGCTCTTCTGTCAAGTACACGGCCACCCAGTGTTGACCGGGTCGATCCTTCGGGTCTGTATTCAGGACGTAAGCAGCAGGATACACACGGTCTAATGGGAACACGTCTCGGGCGAACACTCCTTGAAACACCATGCGTGTCCCTGGATCATTCTCCAGCACGGTGCGTATCTGGTCTGTATCCATGTTAGGTGGCAAAGTCACACAGGACGTTACGGCTTTTATCGATTTGAATGATGTTGTCAAACTCAGCGTAGCAAATCACATTGATGGTTTTCGGTAAAGGTGTCCCGAAATGCAGTTCCAAGCGTAAGTTACCTTTCTTGACGAGACTCAGTTGATGATCGTTGTCTAAGGTGGGAGTCAGATCGAGACAGAACAAGGTGTACCCTTTGCCGAAATCGTCTCGACTGATCATATTCCCTCGTCTTGGTTGATTTGGCCAGTTGCTGTGAAGAGGTTCAGATAGCTCCGGATGTAATTGTCCGTTCCGAAATTAGGTTGTAAAGGCCGTGCCGGTACCTGTTGGCCATCCACATGCAGGGCCACGAAATTGATGTTGAACGCTTTTAGGTTGAACGGATTCCTCGAGAGAGTCCCATTAAAACTGACGTTCTCCACACAGGCTAGGGTTACACGCTTGGGCAAATCCCCCAGGAACAGGTTTTCTTGATTGACAATCATATTACCTTTAGGAACGGAAAAGACCTTGGCCTGTACTCGTCGAATCGGGTACTGGGCTGGTTTTTTCTCCAAGGCTCTGATGTGCCCCAACTGTACACCTGGGCTCGGTTTCACTTTGCGTACAAACAGACATGCCTCTTGGATGACAAAGTTATACTCGAGGTCCTCACTCGGGGCCATCAAGGCAAACGCAGGCGTTGCGCGCACTAGTCGTACTTTGACAGGTACTCCATTCAAGAGGTATCGGTCCTGCATGAATAAGTCCGCATGCAGACGTCCCATCATATCGACCGATTGACTCTCTGCTGTGAAATCCACTCTCTCCGTGTAGCCGTCATTATCAGGACTCGCTTCCATCTTGCCTGGGGTATCTCGGTAGAACAACGGGGCTGTCAAATACGACTTTTTAGCGTCACGCCCGTAGGATAACAGTGTTTCGATGTAGGCTCGGTACGGGTACGTGTTCGTCGAGGCGCTGACCAGTTTATCACTGAGGGCTATATCCACTTGCTGGAATAGCGAATGAAGCCAGAGATTCACTGGACCCACGGGTGCATCTGCTTTGAGGACTGACCCATCTTTATTGATGATTTTAGCTTTCACATATAGGTACGTATGGGCTAAATCCAGGTAGTTCGTATCTGCCTTGGTGATGGTGAATTCAATGGGGCCTGTGGCTGTAATGCTGGAAAGGGGCAGATGTTCCACCCATTGACCCTCTTCGGCACTGGTCTGAGTAGGTGGGACGGTCCATAAATCAAATTCACTGTTGGTAGAAGGACACGACTCGGCATGGATGAAAGCCATCTTTAAGAAAAGATATCCTTGGGTCTTCGATGTGCGTCGTCGCTGGGTCGGTCGTCGACTGGTGCGTGGTCTCGGTGGTGCAGGTCTTTTATTCCCTACGGTGCGTTGTGCTTTGGTGACCAAGACGCCTCTCGCTTCTTTGGCTCGACGTTTCAGTGCTTCTTTGAGCGCCGCACCGCCCAAGACATCACCCGCGACTTGCAGTCCACTGCGTACCGCTTGTTTGCCGATCGCTTTGATCCCACGCGTCACCAAGGGCAGGAACGTTTTGACGATGCTCCCGAGTATGTTCCCCAGCCCATGTCCTCGTTGCATGCGTGTACCTGCAAAGACAGGAAAGCTACCCCCGGCTTGTTTGGTGTAATGATCGACGTAACTGGCTGTATGGCATGGATAAGGCACCTTCATTATGCAAAGTGAACCGCTCGGACTTGACGGAAATGAAGTGTCAGCATCACTTTCCCACGCTCGAATGCAATCGGTTGACCGGTGTCGTCTCTTATATCGATGACGATGGAGCTAATATCGGTCTGACTGACCGGTAGATACACGATATGCCTGAAACTGTGGGTGACTTGAGCTCCATACTTGCCTTTCACCGGGCAGTAGAGGTACGTTGCTGTCGCCGACAATGTGTGCATCGACCACGTCCGAGTAGATGTACAGGCCATACATACCACCACGCATGTCCATCGGGATGTGGGCTCTCTCGCCGGTGGGGCCAGCGTACCCCTGTAGATCGAGACCCAGCATTTACTGTAGGGTAGGACTGAGTTCGACACTCACGTTGGGGCTGAGCGTGAGATTGGCCTTGTCGTTGTGTGCGTTGTAATCGAAGTCCACATGATTTTTGAAGGGGAAAGATTTTATGGGTTTTGAAGTATTCGTGACGTCTCGTAGAGACTTATAATGCATCAGACTTCTCAGTCCACCCATGAACTCCTTGGGGGTATCGTATTGACCTTCGGGTAGTTTGAGTCGGGTTTCTTGTCCTTCGTAGGTCACCTCGTACCATACTTCATTGGCTCGCACGTTGTACCACGACCGCGAGTCCACATTCCCAGCGTCCAGGTAAATGCAACGGTTGCGATAACTGGGTCACGTACTTGGTCAAGGTGTTGTCAGGAAACACATCAGCCGAGTTGTTACTGGGTAGGGTGAGGTAAAACATGACGACTGAGCTTTCCTGCTGCTGCTGTTGGTTTTAATACTTCTCCCAGCCCTTGGGCGCTAATCGTCGTGATGGTCGCGGTGACTTAGATCTTGGTGGTTGCAGGGGGTGGCGTGGTAAAAGGGGTGAAAAAGTAGGTGCCCGCCGTGGTGGTGTTTTGGGGGGTGACTCCGGTTCCCACTCGTGGTGTGGTGAGAGTCGTCGTGCACGACTGGGCGATTGCATAAAGGCCCAGCGCTGGGGGTTCCTCTGGTACATGCATGTCTTTCAAGCCTTGAGCGAAGACCTCCCATCCTCGAGGATTCCTGTGCGACCTGCGTTGACGCATCAGGTCATTCACTAAATCTGTCATGTGGGTACCGGAGACCACCTGATTCTGTACCAGTAGTTCACCTTGATCATTCCAAGTCATGTTAGGTTTCTGTTTCATTCGTTGTAATACCAGGCCAGCTTGTTTCTTGAACGATGCAGGTACACTCTTCAGGACTTCGTCTTCGACCCACTGTGGGGCTGTGGGTGGTACCCCTGGTAATGAGGGCTGTTGGAGCGATGCTGAGGTCGGTGGTGTGTCGCGTGGTGGTGGTGGTGCTGGGGTAGAGAGGGTTTTGTATTGGTCCATGAACGTCATGTACCGCTGAAGCGTCTCATTGTACTGTTGTACTTTCTCACTATCGCTTAACCCCGGTCGTTGTAAGATCTGACGCATCTCTTCATCGAGGGTGTTTATCGTCTTCACCGTAGAAGGTACGGGGTATGGTGATTGGAGGTTTTGAAGGAGCCGAGGTTCGACGAGGACCATTTTTTTCGAGTGGTTCATTGTCGGCCGAAGACTCCACCCAATACTGGACCCAACACGGAAGCGGCCAACGGTGCTAAGATGGCCCCGAGAAAGCCACTTTTCTGTAACACCTTTTTCTTTTGTGTTTGAGAAACTCGCTTCTGGACTAAGGTTCGGAGACCTGTCTTATGCTTGGCCAACTTCGCCTTCTGAGCCGGAGTCAGTGGGACGTTGCCTTTTAACAGGTTGTACCCGATCTCGCACAGGCAGCACACGAGAGCGGGGTCTGCACCGCGTACAATGGTTCGAACCAACTCGGGTGGGGCCGTCTTCAATACACGGAGCGTGGGAGCGTGCTTCCGTACTCGCGCAGACATCATGTACAACTAATGCCAGAACCCACAACTCTGCCCTTTTTATCTACTTCAGAGAACAGAGACAAAGTCAACCATGCTGTGGTATTCATTCTTTTTATTATCCCCATCATCAAACACACACTCCAGCTGGGGGAGCCACTGTGGGTGTGTTTACATTATTTTTGCATGTACACGTGGTGGGCCTCTCCAGGAAAGATGCCGGTCCGTAGTCGAAGGTGGTCGGGGGTGGCTTGCTTGAGGTCGAAGAGCATATACCCGTGCTGAGGGGTTGTGGCATCTTTAAAGGCTTCCAACGCAAACGGTGTGCGGCCAGGATACATCTGTCTCGCCAAGTGCAGCAGTTGAGTGGTATCTCTCGGGTTTTTGAAGACCACCAGGTAGTGGGCATGTAAGCTGATGTTCCGATGTTCTTTGTTTTTACTGAACAGATTCTGCACAATGTAGATGATGCTGAGCCGTCGATGGTGGCTGCCTTTGGTAAAGATTTGGGTGACCCGCGCATCCGTCTCCGCCATGAGATCATCCAGAACCACCAAGGTGTCGGGTTCCAAATCGGCCAGGTTGGGTAGGCCTTCCACGAACGTGATGTGGGGCATTGCTGCATACGCTGCCTGCCATTCTCCGTAACACCACACGACTCGGGCAATGGGTGGGGTGATCATGCTGTCGGCGTGTTGAAGGAGCATCCTGACGAAGTGCGTTTTGCCGGAACCCGTCGGTCCTGCAATGACGCAAGTGAAGGGATGCTGCCACCGAGGGTCCATGGTTCGAGCTGTATGCGCTGTCGTGGTAACCCGCTCTTGTAAATTTCGTACGAGTGAACTGGAGTGGTGGTGGGGGGTACAACGTCGGTCGTCGTTGTCTGTTCACTGCGAGTGATGATGGTGGTGGGTACAACGTCGGTCGTCGTTGTCTGTTCACTGTGAGGGATGAAATCCGGTGGGTCTTCAGACGTAGTGGGTGTACTTGGTCTAGGTCTGGAGCTTGGTGTGGAGCTCGTTGTGGCTTGTACACGGGGTGTGGTGGTGACTGGGCTCGATACGGGGTTGACTGGTGCTATCTGTAGACCGGTTTCACTGGTGGCTGGTGTTCTCAGTTGGTTAAGTAGCGTGCTGACATAGGCTACGTCGTAAAACACACCTCCGTACAACACACTCAGCAGGGTTAGCAATATCACCACAAAGCCCACTTGCGCTTTGCCCGTTTTGGGAGACGCTGTGTTCAGAGGCAGCTGCTGTTTGTCCATAGCACTGTGGTCGGACGTGGAATGAAGGATGACGGCAGTGGTGTCTGGCTTTATAGTCGTTTCACCTGGTTGGCAGCGACCCAGGAATTGAAGGAACTGGGCCAGCCTTGCCATTTGACGAAATGAAACAGTTTGCCACGTCGACGTTCCGTTTTCAAAATCTGCTCCACCGTCTAGTAGTCTTGCTGTGTTTTTACGACAGGCTGTCCCTAGCAACGCTTCCCCTTGGAGATCTTCCAGTTCATAGACTCGCTGCTGTCGGGGTAGACGCCGTTTAATCAGGAAGTGCTCATCGCTCCAGTTGGGCAAGTAACTTTTCTCGAACTTGCCCTTGACTTTTCTGATCCGTACAGGGTCCCCGACCTTGTACACCGCCTTCGGTGCTCGTTGCGATGGCCTGGGGTACAAGACACGCCGGACTTGGGCTTCATTGCGTTGGGTCACGGTAATGGGGGCTCTCTCTATACTCCGATGATAGGCTCGATTGTAACCACTCACAAGTTTCAGGAGAACATCGATGTACCGCCTTGTATTCTTATAGGTGAAATATTTATACATGCGGCCTTTGAATGTCCTGTTGAACCTTTCCACCACGGAAGCCTTGGTCTCGTTGTACGTATGGAAGAAAAACACCTTCTGGGCTTTCAGAAACTGTTAGAACGGTCTGTTGAGGAATTCCGTGCCTTCGTCGGTTTGCAAATACAAAGGTTTGCGCCCGGTCTTGAAGATGTCTTTGAACGCCGCTATGAGATTCGCCCACGTTTTCGTCCGGATGAGTACCACCCACGCATACTTCGATAGGATATCGATGCACGTCAAGATATACCGATTCCCATCGTTGTGTTTGGCAAAGGCGCTCATATCGACCAAATCCGCTTGCCACTGGGCATCTATTCCTCCCACGATGACCCGGTTCCGTAGAAAATGGCGACGGACAGATCGATGTAAGGTATAGGTGTAGGTATATTTCTTAACCAATCTCGGACTTGGGCACGTTGTATCCCCTGGGGTTTGGCCGCTCGATAGAGAACCGACAATGCACTATAGGCCGCCGGACTGTCGGGACTGCAGTATAAGTTATCCAACACCTTCTCCCAGCGCTTCATGGTGACAAATGATGATGGACCCTGGCTCTATCGTTTATTTATAACGGGTATATCTTGGGCCGGAGTTTCTTTCTGATTTTCTTCGTTGGCTTCCACACTGTCCATGGTAAATGACCAGTCCAACTCGTCTGATGACCGCTTGATAAGCACTTGATCCACATCTACCACGGCATCTTCCAATGGAGACCATAGATCAGGGTGAAGGGTAAAATGCACTGTACCCCCATCTAGCCGAGCCAATTGAGCAAAGAAAGGGCCGCGTCGGATGTACACATCGTGACACAAGTGGATGAGGTCGCCGTCCAGTTCACCAGACAACGCCCGTTTGAATTTGGTCCAGCCCTCTCGGAACAGACGAATGTGAGCCTGGCACGGTTGTGTAGGGTCCGCATCACAGATGTCTCCCACCTCCTCCATGATATCGACCGTATCCGCATACACGCGCAGGAAAACCTCGGGGGTCAAGCTGAGATACGCCGGTATTATATGCTCCGTCATGGTCAGTACGTGAATGGTACCAGATTTGACTGTCTCTCGTATGTATAGGGAGAACCCGTGAGATCAAAGGATCGGGTGGTCAAAGTCTTGATGGGTAATCAATGGCATCGTCGTCTGGTTCATGGCTAGACATTTGTTCATTGGGTTCTGCCCCCGCTTCTCTCAGGGCACGAGCCCACTCCAACTCGTCTGATGACCGCTCGTCCGGTGTAAACAGCTAGTCCACGATAGGCACCACTTTCTCGAAGGCTGTCCACAAATCGGGGTCCAGGGTGAAGCCTCGCGTAGGGTCTTGGTAGCGGCCCAGGCGTGGGAAGAAGGGTCCACGGTATATGTAGATGGCATTGTCTAAGTGGATGAGGTGTCCGTCGAGCTCGCCGCTCAACACCCGTTTAAATTTGGTCCAGCCGTCACGGTGTAACGTAACCGTATTCGATACGGTCTCAGCGCGCGACCAGCAAACATCTCCACGGTCTTCCACGAGGGTGACTTTATCTTCATAGACGTGTAACCCCACCCGGGGTGTAAGGGGAAGGATGGCTCGTAGAACTGGTGACATGGTTGATCCAATGACGAACGGTGAATGACACACACACTGTCTGACCCTCGTATTTATCGTGAGGTCCCACTGTCAATGCCACAGCGCCAGGGTCAATAGGGCACAGACTATTCTGAGGCCAACCAGCCGTCGCTGGTTCCGGCGTGAGCGCTCGTGGTCCATAGCCCGAGCCTCAAGGATGGCTGTCATAGTCCAGTAGTGATGAGGGATGGCACACCCCTCCATCGAGTGCACTCTGTCGAGGACCGCTTCTGTGAACTCGTTCAGGATCTGGCGTCGCCCCTCGTTGTCGTCGCCATCTGCAAACATGGACCGGACCACTGCTCGGTAACCCGTGAGTGAATTCACCGCGGTGGCATGCTGTAAAATGCGAGTCGCATAGGGCTGGATCTCCGTCATGGCTCTGCAACCGTAGAAATGAAGGTGTGGGATCCAGAGAGACGTGTTTTATAGACCAGGTCACACATGCGCGCCTAGACGTCGGGTGTAGTCCGTGATACGTACTATTCTGATGGGTTAGTCCAAAAAAGAGAGCAACAACAACACAGATTACAGATCAATCCTTTTATTATGCGTGAATCGGGCATAACTTGTGAACATCATAGGAATGCATGTAATAACCTGTCTGTGGGGTTTTTCCACAATGTCCTTCACCTTCGTGTCTTTTCGGTAAAGTCCGTGTCTTTTCGGTAAAGACCGTGTCTTTTCGGTAAAGTCCGTGTCTTTTCGGTAAAGTCCGTGTCTTTTCGGTAACGTCCGTCATCCGGGTATATATGAGGGTCTTGAGGGGGGCGACTGTATCTGACGAGTTGTATGTGTTTTTCTCTGTGACGTCCGTGTCTATCATCCGGGCACTTCACGTCTGCGCCTGCATTGGGGTATGTATGAGGGTCTTCATGGGCGCGCGCGCAATGCGGCTCAGTCGTATACCAGTACACCAGTCTCGATCCTCGACTTGGGGTAGAGTGTGCTAAAAATAGATCACCAGCTAGCGTGCTATAAAAGGGAAGCGGCCTTGCCGTTTCATCAGACACTCTGTCAACCACCAAGATGTTCACTTGCACAACTTGCCAGAAGCAGTTTACTCGTCTAGATAATTTACGACGCCACGAGGCCTCCACCCACAACGATGCACGGTATACTTATATAACCTGCGCACGGTCATTTAATCGGGAGGATCATTTACTGCGCCACGAACGCTCATTCCACGAGGGCGCGACGGAACAATGTAAGGATTGTGGTCAACTCTTCAAACGACGCAGTCAGTTGAGACGGCATCAGCGTTTGATTCATGTCCCGTCTCTACGGTTTGGGTGACAACTTCCTACTGAAGAGAAGCCGTGGAAGGTCAGACCCAGTGAAGATAAGCCCGGGGAGACGAACGCCACTGGTGATGCGATGACGGAGAGTCCGCCTATACCCACAGTTCAGAAGAGCCTGGATTTCCAGCTGGACCCCACCGTTACGGTTTCGAGTCATACGCCTGACAACATCGAACATTTTCTGGACGAGCCCATAAATGTTCCTAGCGATCTCTTACAGGACAGCCATCCAGTGAGTGACATCGATCGGCGCCATTGGTCCATGACACGGCACTGTTTCCACCGTCATCGCCCTATTCAAGATATCTACAATTTCCCACTGACCAACCTCACCCGTCTACGCAGCTACATGGAAACCATCTTCAAAGATCAAACTACGGCCTTCAAATTGAATCTGGCGTTTGGTTATGTGTTGCAGCATAAGGAGACAGTCCAAGTCCGATACTTTTACCCGAGAAGTAACATCTATGTGTTTGACCAGCCGTTTACCATCATTAACCGGAGGTCACTAGAGACGATGCTGGAGAAACTGGACACCGTGGATCCCTTGGAATGGGCCCAACAACAACGACCCAACACCAAGTGGACAGTGGAGAGGGTGACCAATGTTACGTTTTCCCTTACCAAGCTGACCGACCCCCGCCATCGGTTGAATGCGTCACTCGTGCACTGATGAATACCATAACATGCCGTACATACTCTCTATGTCTACATGGTGATCGTTGACTTGAGCTCAGTACACACTTGTACCTAATGTGACGGTGCGTTAAATAATAAAACATGGTGTTTGATATTTGAATTTGTTTTGCTGTGAACATACTAAACATACCCAGGGCGGCTCCCCACGCCTGGGTATGATGTAACATTAGGGATAATAAACTGTATGAATATTGCTAAACTTGTTGTTATTCACGACAACCGCTATGCGATTGTATAATACAGGACATATATTGTATAATACAGGACATATATGGCACAATACAGGACAGATATGGTATAATACAGCACAGATTTGGTATAATACAGGACATATACTGTATAATACAGGACATATATGGTACAATACAGGACAGATATGGTATAATACAGCACAGATTTGGTATAATACAGGACATATACTGTATAATACAGCATTTGACCTTTTGATCCGACATTCACCCGCGCACTGCCGGTGATGTCGCGCTGCGGCCGGAGAACCCGCGCGCGCACGCTGCGGCCGGGCCGGGCCGGGCCGGGAAAAACCCCGGAGGTTGAACATCCGGACGTCTAAGAGAACATTGGAACTCTTCTGGGTTTGGAGGTGAAACCCGGAAGTGACGTCACAACCCACGTGACCTGCATAGCAGAATGGAAACGACACCCTAGTCTAGCCCCCTCCCATAGGCTTCACATGGATACCTCACTGGATCCCATCGGCCCACTAGTGGCCCACCTAGACCCAAAACGTCTATTTCCATACCCTTTGTCCACTGCGCATGCGCAGAGTGACGATATTTCAACCCCTCACTCACCCCATCAGATGCCCCCTCACATAGGCTTCACATTGATACCTCACTCGATCCAATCGGCCCACTAGTGACTCCCCTAGATCCCAAAACGTCTATTTTCATACACTTTGTCTATTGCGCATGCGCAGAATGACGATATTCCTACCCCACATCCACCCCATCGGTTGCCCCCTCACATAGGCTTCACATTGATACCTCACTCGCCCCCATCGGACCATTAGTGGCCCACCTAGATCCCAAAACGTCCACCCCGTATGGACCTATACATCCATAGCCATGCAGTATAGGCCTATGGGTCTACCCAGGCCTCGCTGACTTTTTCAAAAAATTTCACCGTTTCGCTCCGGGACCCTTCCCATCGTGTTCTAAATGACGAGACGTGAAAAACAAATCCAAGCAACCCATATCACAATGAACGTGTGTGAATTTCCCAGGATGGACCTATACCCCCCATATAGCCAGCCTATATGCCTATATATACAATCGATCTCGGTGAACTTTTTCCAAAAAATTCACCGATTCGCTCCGGGACCCTTCCCATTGTCATTTTCTTGGCGAGACGAGAAAAACGCGACCCCACAAGCCATAGTAACACCCACAAAAAAAATTTGACCATCCCCATACCCCATACAGGCATTTTCCCTTATATTGTATAATACAGACCCCTATTGTAGGGGTAAAGTCCGTGTTCTGCTTTTTATATTTTCGGGAAAAAATCCTAATTTTACATGCACCCACCCCATTGACTGGATAGGCAGGCCCCGATAAGCCCGGGGACCGATATTAGCCCTTTTGGCTAGGGTTGATAGGGGTTTTCCCCTATTTTAGGGTAAAGTCCGTATTCCGCTTTTTATAGTTTCGGGAAAAAATCCTAATTGTACATGCACCCACCCCATTGACTTGATAGGCAGGTCCCAATAAGCCCGGGGACCGATATTAGCCCTTTTGGCTAGGGTTGATAGGTGTTTTCCCCTATTTTAGGGGTAAAGTCCGTATTCCGCTTTTTATATTTTCGGGAAAAAAGCCTAATTTTACATACACCCACCCCCATTGACTTGATAGGCAGGTCCCAATAAGCCCAGGGACCGATATTAGCCCTTTTGGCTAGGGTTGATAGGTGTTTTCCTCTATCTTAGTGGTAAAGTCCGTGTTCCGCTTTTTATAGTTTCGGGAAAAAATCCTAATTTTACATGCACCCACCCATGACTAGATGCCCCTTCACGAATGCTTCACTTTGATACCTCACTCGACCCAATCGGACCATGCAGCTTATTTGAAGTCTAGGGACTACTTTTTCTCGGCGGAAGCTTTTTCCCGCGACCGCATCGCCACCAGACCGCATCACCGCGGAAGAATACATGCCCAGGGGCCCTTTGCCGGAACTATAGTGACCTTGAGCTGGTGGCGCCCCCGCCCTCCCCTAGCGGAACTAGCGTATGGGGAGTTCCCTATACCTTTAACCTGGGGAAGTGACGTCATACCTGCGCAAAAACACATGCGCACTCGTCCAAAACTGACCGAATAAGGGTAGACCCTACTACTGACCACGAATATCTTATATCACACGATGTTCAAATGACCCCCAAACACGGGTTGAGTGGAATCAGACACGAGTTACGAAACACAGCGAAAATCCAAGGGTGATTGAAATCTTCACATTTTCATATAATCTAGTAAATGCTACTAGGCGCCATGCGAAGGCTTTTTGGTTATGTTCCTGTCGATGAAGGGGCAGTATGTCGCAATTGTAATCGTCGTACATTTGACGTGAGATTAGGGCAGTTAGTCTGTATAGAGAGGTAGACTTGCAAATGATGTTCCATTTGGACAAAGTGGTTGTTTACTTAGAACTCAGTTGAGTGGAAGACAATGCAGACAGCCAGGCATAGTCAAGAAGACGGTATGCTGAGGGAGAAAGTCTTGGATACAGAAAAAGAAAATCGTCTTGGATATTCAATAAGACATTTATACTGGATATTCTAGAAGACTATACCGGAAGAGACAATATACGCCTGTATATTTGAGAAGACTTAGATATTGAAAAATTAAAGTAGCAGCAGATGGTCTTGGGTATTGAGGAACATTGTCTTATATTGCGGGAGATTTTCTTGGATATTGAGCACTGTAAATAAATCGAACGCCGACGTGTTCTGAGAGTGTTCAAGATTGAATACGCGTGTTATAAAGTTGTGAACACTTATGTTAGAGTTTAGAATTGTTCAAACTTTGAATGCGTGTGTTAAAATAATGAACACGTGTTCATAATGCGTTCTGCATTTCTACACTGTCCACAACATATGGTCGCTATGACCATGAACATCATGGTTGCCTGGGGTGCGACCATAAAAATGATGGTCACGAATATATGGTCAACGGGGTGCGACCATAAAAATGACGGTCACCAATATCTAGTCAACAGTGTTGACCATAACTTTTATAGCCGAATCTATATATCGACCATCATTTATATGGTCATTTTTCCGACCCAAATTTTTATGGTCCTTTTTTATGTGTTTAACGAGTTGCAACCATAGAAATGATGGTCGCATATATAGTTTTCATGGCCATTTCTATTTTTGCTTAATGAGTTGCGACAGGGGCGGTGCGATAAATTTATTTTATTGTCCCTGGTTGCGACCATGAAAAATCTTGCATGGTCACTTTTTTAGCCATTAATTTTGTGGTCGCTGCGGTAAGTGCTCGGTATAATTTAAATAGTAAAGCATGATAAGCACTCCGAAGAATGACAAGCAATTCATTGTGACTCAATATTTCGATTTATTCCTTCCACATGCCCTCAAAACAAGAGTTTATTTTGGGGGGGGGGGGTGGACGGTGGTATTAAGGTGAAGTGTCGAAATATGGGGTCTCAGTATATAACCCCATGCTTTATATATATTTTATATAAAGCATGGGGTTATATATAGAGACCCCATATTTCGGCACTTCACCGTAATAACACGGCCACACCCCTCAAAACTCTTGTTTTGAGGACCTGTGATTCCTTCAAACCATCATCAGGAGACATTTTACAGAGAAACCTAACGGTATATATACAGGTAAGGTGCTGAAATCATCGGTGATGAATAAACATATATGGTTGTAAAAATGCCATCAATGTTAATTATGTGCAATATAAACAGTTGTTGTGGCATTACATAAAAAAATACATGATAGAAGGGGTGAACAGTATGTGGTATTATTAAACAGTAAGCGGTGACGGCAATACACAAAGACTCAGTTAAGGCTGACACGTGTTTGTATATACATACTAGGGAAGTGACGTGACCAGTTCAATATAATATGCATTTGTCAGATTTTATTGTTTTATCAATCAAACAAAGCTAACTGTTTTGAAGCTTTCAGTCCATGATTTAATTGTGGTCTGTTGCTTTTAATTGCAAACGCCTCTTTAAATAGTAATTCTGACCAATCCTGGGATTTATTTATGACTTTCATGTTGTTAAAATAATCTGAGGAAGGCTAGGTACAAAAGTGGTGTCCGAGTTAGGCATTCTCTTAGACACAACGGAAGTAACAGCGGCTCTAAACAAAGAATCAGCTATATATAAAAAAATCTTTGAGATAACTTCATTTTTGAGAGAAATGTAATATTCTATGTCATTTTTGAGAGAAATGTAATATTCTATGTCTGACAACCTTAAGGAGGTGTACTTTTACCGTTGATTCATTGAAACGTTTATACTCTGTTTCAGATGGTTGAACTGTCGCCTGGGAGCAGTGTATATGTATACAAGTACCAGTACCACCAACAAATGCAAAACACCTTTCAGGAGAATGAAACAGTCAACATCTGATGTCAGAGAAGATGTTTGATGAACACACTCTTCTCCCTTGACGATATGGCAATGGGAATCTGCCGGCACTAACTAGTAACATCATAGGAGAAATAAAGGGTGAGCAGAACTTCACTCTGTGAACTCCCATACTAAATTTTCCGGGCACGAGGAAGATGTCAGATACATTAGATTTGGAAAATGTTAAGTATGTTCGTGAAATATCATAACGCATGCACATCATTCTATTTCCATGTTTTCAGTTATAAAGAGGTTGTCACGTCATTTTGTAGATATTCAGCAAATAATATATTGTGATACAAATTATTTAGTAGCCGAGATTACCTATTGCAGAAGACACATTCATTACTAATACCATGTGCATTGAAATCACATTTGTGTCATCGGAAGGGCTGCCTGAGCCTTGTGAATCAGAAATATCTCTCTAATGATGTTTTTCATTCATTTCAGCTTTCTGTACAACACAATCGACAGCACAGCTTCTGTGGTCAACTGGACAATAGGATAGAAGAGCCGCAAGTGAAGGACTGTGGTGATCATTGTTGATTCACTTTCTCTTTACCATGTCTACATGGACTCAATTGGCAGAGACCATCTAACATAAGTCGCTATTCACAGTCAGATATATGCACAACAGTGGTTTTATTGAGATGGGAGTTGAGGTGAGAATGTATGGTGCCTCTTTCATGTAAAAATCACATGACGAACAAGAACAATAGTCTGTCTGGATACAAGCACAAAGGACTGTAAATAAGAAAGTAGTGACAAACCGCAGACGAAATAAATGAGCGGGATGTTTATATGTTACTGTAAAAATGTTTTAATAGTGCTGATGTGGTGAAGTGAGATTGTGTGTTCCATGTTCTATCTGTTAATCACATGACTATAGTTTAACAATAGTCTGTCTGGATACAACAATCATGGACTGTACATAAGATAATAATTAAAGAATTGCCAAACCACAAAATGTAACGAAGTGAGCAGGATGTTGCTGTTTATGTTTCAATTGTGTTGAGGTGTTCAGGTGAGAATGTGCAGTCCATCTTTTATGTAAAAACCAAAGGACTGAGGAGAACAATAGTCTGTCGAGATACAAAAACAAAGGACTGTAAACAAGAAAGCATGGTCAAACCATAGACTGTAAATTTGGTAAAGAATTAAGCGGGATGTATGTCAAAGAATAAAACTAAAGTATTCTGCTGAAAACAATCTGATTTATTGAAGTTTATGGTGTACTACTTTTCGCAATGACTTGACTGCACCTCGTAACTACACTTGACCATGGCTTATGCCTTACCGGTACCTTCTGTAGCAACCCGACTGTACCTTAATGGTACCTCCAGCTTTAAAATGGCTGACCATACCTTGCACAAGACCCTGTACCTTGAGTGTACCTCTGGATGTACCCTATTTGCGCCGTGCTCTTCGACTGGATTAATCCCAATACCCATACTATACCTTAATGGTCCTTAGCGATACCTTGTTACAGTGCCTTATTGATATCTTATTCAAGCGAGGTACAGTTAAGGCATCGTTAACATTTTTGGAACGCACCTTATCTGTACCTTGCCCATGTTGAATAAAATGGAAAATTTGGAGGTACGGATAAGGTATATGCCTTAACTGTACCTGTCCTGTATGTATGTCGAATCTATGGCCTGTACCTTATTGAGATCTTCCTGATACCTTATTACTGTGAGGGTGACAGATTGGAAAGGTCCATTGGCTGTGACCCAGAGGACACCATGAAGATATGGTCGCCTCCGATCAGGAAAAGTATGGTAACCATATTTCTTATGGTTGCTTTTGACCACTAAATATGTGGTCAGAAGAATCTATCGACCATAATTTTGCTTGAGCAAGCATATATTGTATGGTCAACTTGACCATATAATTCACTGTCGGAGCGACCATAAAATATCTGGTCGCCTGGTGACCAGATCTTTTATGGTTACTCCGACCATAAGTTGTATTGTCAGATAGTGACCATAAAACATATGGTACCGTACGTCATGTCTATACCGTAACTTTTATGGTCGGGGGCAACCATATTTTTTATGGTCGGTTCGACCATATCCTCCTAACAGTGTATAACTGTGTGAATGGTTTGAATGCTATAGCTCAAAATCGAACATGGAAGTTAACAATTTGAACACAAGCAGGCGTTCAATAAGTGTTACAATTTAGGCGTTCAATAATTGAACACCTAAGTTTACAATGAGGAAGGTTGTCTAGGCTAAGATAGTTTCTGATATTCGAGATGATATCCGAGAAGATGTTGAGTATTCAAGAAGATCGTATTGGATTTTGAGGAGAAAGGTCTTGAATATTGAGGAGGGAGGTCTTGAATATTGAGGAGGGAGGTCTTGAATATTGAGGAGGGAGGTCTTGAATATTGAGGAGGGAGGTCTTGAATATTGAGGAGGGAGGTCTTGAATATTGAGGAGGGAGGTCTTGAATATTGAGGAATAAGGTATCAAAGAAGGGCTGACTCTTAGATATAATGAAGAAGGTCTTCCATATTGACGAAGGTTGTCTTGAATATTGCGGTAAAAATCTTGAATACTGAGGAAAATGACGCTTAATATAGACAAAAAAGGGTTTTGAATATTGTGGAAGAATGCCTTAAGTATTGAGGAAAGATTTCTAGAGGAAGACGACGTTGAATACTGAGGAACACGGTCTGGAATATTAAGAAGCTCTTGAATGTTGAGGGCAACGGTGTTGAATATAGGGAAGGTTTAGAATATTGAGGAAGAATGTCGTGAATAGGAGCGATATGCAAGAGGTCTTGAATATTAAGAAGCTCTTGAATATTAAGAAGCTCTTGTATAAGGAGGGAAACGGAATTCGAACATAGAGAAAAAAAGTTTTGAATATTGAAAAAAAACGGTCTTGAATATTGAGGAAGAATAAAGTCCTGATATTCAAGAAGACTGAATATGAAAAAAGAGGGTTTTTGGTTCTCGATAACAGTATCTTTATTATAACTACAAATTGAGCTTCTCCACGTGAACGCAATTTACGTGGAGAATCTGAGAGCTTGTAGTATTATTGAAAATTATTATTAAAGTATGAGTCTAAACCTTATAACCTTATCATTGACTAAATTGACCAAGTCATGGTTCGACTATCTTATGCCAGTACATCCTCGCGAGTTACCGATAGCGGTTTTGGATATAAATAGCTCGAGGGGTTTCCACTAAACCGAACCAATCAGTAAGCGCGCTGAAGCAGCTCATCAGGCCAATCAGCAGCGAGGTTTGAGTTTTGACTGGTTTGAATTTCATCGCCGGTCAGACTACCTTTGAAATCGACATCGGGTGTCAAGCGAAAACCACAGGCTTCAGATACCGACGTGCTAATACAAAACAACCGCTGGGGATGAAATGTACGAGATTGTGTAATAGACGCAACGACTCGAGAACTCATTCGAATCAGCAAAAATCCGCCAGGATTTACGGATTACCTGGACTTGTGCAGATGAGGCCATTAGAAAATATGAGGGACACTTCAAATGCGAAAAAAACCGCAAAAATTTCCCTCATTTGCCCATATTGGCTAACGAAGTCTGGTCTACACACACATGTGCCCACCTACGCACCATTTTGGTTATATTTTAAATGTATAGGAGACGCAAAAACAAAGCCCTGTGGCGCCATAACAAAAAAGATTACAGCCTTAGGGACAATGTCAAAATGTCGGAACGAGTTAGTTTTAATCTGTAGCTTGTCTGTCACCCTGACCCCTATACCCCTACAGCAAAATATCGACTCGCGAAGGAAAAGGAATAAAAATTGATGAAATTGACATATTTTCTCTCATGGGAATTTAGAAATCGTATTAGGCAGATTAGACGCGTTATCGTATACTCATCAAACGAAATTATCTTCGTGATCGCGTATCTCTTCGCCTCTAGCTGTCCCATTGATATGGATTAGCAAGCCTTTATATCTACGGAATCTGGAGAATAACGAGTCATAATTGTAGTGATTATATGTTTTACCCGTCTCTCAATTTACTTTCTGTTTGATCATTTTTGTAACATGGTACCGAGTATGACCCATATTGTCTCCCGTTTTCATGGTCGTAATTATGCGCTCACGGTGGTACGGTAATGTTCGCTCGGAATGTTATACGATCATCGTCTACATTATTGAATTCGTTAGAAAAAAAAAAAAAAAAAAAAAAAAATTGCTCACCTTTAATTTAAAGGTTATATTTTTAGTATTGTTAATTTGGTTATTGATCAGTGGTTTGAAGAAATCGTACCGTCTGTACATCACCGGTATAGAGGTCCTAGTTATAGTCGATAATTCTATCTTCTGAAGGGTGTAGGCCGGCCTCCGGTTCGATTATCCTTTCCATTATATAGACGAACGTGAGATTTATACTATGGATGACGTCGGGGGTGCCCGGTCCCTGAAATATGTACCTCTCCGTGGCGACGAGGTGCACCCTCGATACCATTGTGGGACAATACCCCTAGCACCACTTGTTGGATTAAAAACAGATACAGACGATAATGCTCGAGAGATCTATCGTTCAAAGTAATACCTACAACGATGCAATTACCCGATACCTTCAGTGACACAATTAACCAGCTGACGCAATTGACCGATACCTTCATTTGATACAATAAACAAATACCTTCATTGACGCAATTAACAGATACCTTCATTGACGAAATTAAAGGAACCGTCATTGACGCAATTAACAGATACCTCCATTGAGGAAATTAGCAGATACCTTCATTGACGCAATTAACCAAAACCTTCATTGACGCAATTTATCGAAACATCCAGTGACGCAATTAACCGAAACCTTCATTGACGCAATTAACCGAAACCTTCATTGACGCAATTAACCGAAACCTTCATTGACGCAATTTATCGAAACATCCAGTGACGCAGCTAACCGAAACCTTCATTGACGAAATTAACAAATACAGACGTAATTAACCGATACCTTCATTGACGAAATTAACAGATATCTTTATTGACGAATTAACCGAAACCTTCATTCACGCAATTAACCAATACCTACATTGACGAAATTAACCGATATACATTCATTGACGAAATTAACTGAAACCTGCATTGACGCAATTAACAGATACTTTCATTGAGGAAATTAGAAGAACCTTCATTGACGAAATTAACAGATACAGTCGCAATTAATTTATACCTTCAGTGACGAAATTAACAGATACCTCCATTGATGAATTAACCGAAATCTTCATTGACGCAATTAACCGATACCTTCTTTGACGAAATTAACAGATACCTTTATTAACGACTTAACTGAAACCTTCATTTACGCAATTAACCGATACCTTCATTGACGCAATTGACCGATACCTTCATTCGATACAATAAACAAATACCTTCATTGACGCAATTAACGGATACCTCCATTGACGAAGTTAACTGAAACCTGCATTGACGCTATTAACAGATACCTTCATTGACGAAATTAAAGGAACCTTCATTGACGCAATTAACAGATACCTCCATTGACGAAAATAACAGATGCCTTCATTGACGCAATTAACCGATACCTTCATTTGATACAATAAACAAATACCTTCATTGACGCAATTAACGGATACCTTTATTGACGAAGTTAACTGAAACCTGCATTAACGCTATTAACAGATACCTTCATTGACGAAATTAAAGGAACCTTCATTGACGCAATTAACAGATACCTCCATTGACGAAAATAACAGATACCTTCATTGACGCAATTAACCGATACCTTCATTTGATACAATAAACAAATACCTTCATTGACGCAATTAACGGATACCTTCAATGAAGAAGTTAACTGAAACCTGCATTGACGCTATTAACAGATACCTTCATTGACGAAATTAAAGGAACCTTCAATGACGCAATTAACAGATACCTCCATTGACGAAAATAACAGATACCTTCATTGACGCAATTAACCGAAACCTTTATTGACACAATTTACCGATACCTTCTTCGACGAAATTAACCAATACCGTCAATGACTAATTCAACGAAACATATTAACAGATACCTTCATTGACGCAATTAAGCGATAACTTCATTGACGAAATTAAGCGATACATTCATTGACGCAATTAACCGCTACCGTCATTGACGCAATTTTCATGAATGCCGCTTTGAGATAAAAAAAAAATACATATTGCCTGCTAGCTATAGAAATTTTAGAGATCAAAAAGAAAGTGATGCTCGTGAAATCTATAGCTTTTAGTATTGGACCCGCCTAAATTACCTCAATTGACAGTGGGTTAGGCCTACAGACTACGTGGAATCCATCAAAGTATGCCACATTTTAAAATGACTCCCAGTTTATCGTGGGCTGGGGAGTAATTTCTCGTAGGGTGTTTTTTGTTCTTTTTGCTAAATTATTTTTCACCATGTCTCTTTTACGGCTCCGTACAGGACCGGCGTTCGACTAATACTCCAGGAACTTTGTTGGTAGGTTTGCTGTTTCTTAAGTAGTGTTTTGGCGATGAGCTCATCCCGGAGTGCAAGTTGAGAGAACAGATATACCGACAATAATGAAGAATTTGTGATGTGTCTACGAGAGAAACGCTGTCACTATTTACATTTCTAGCTTATTTATATTATGTTTTACTAGATAAAAAAAAGAAGCTTTTGATATCAGTTTTATCTACCGCGGATGTATCTCCCCCATTCCATTTGTTAGCTTGACTGTGATTGGCTATTTTTTTCAGTCAAGGAGTTCGGCAAATGAAGACCTGAGATATCTCTTTGATGTCTTGATCTATATTTATCTGTTGTTGAGAACTGTATACATTGGGTTAGGTATATCGCCAGGGACCTTTCTGTTTCTCAAAGAGGAATTTCCTTTGAACATGAGATGATCAGTTGATATGAATGTGCGGGAGTCGTTAACTTTGAAACACCCGAATGTAGATTCTCCTCTTGGATTGCCATCTTGTCTAAAAGTTCTTCGATACACACTGTGAGAGAAAGAGAACGTGTATACTATAAGAATATATGTGAATGTATTTGAAATGTACTTTTTTTACATTGGCTATTTGAAATATCGAATACGGTAAACCTCTTATAATTTAATCAGAATTCAGCTCCCCCCCCCACCCCCTCGAGTTTGGAGACAAAATTTAATCGGTTGTTCTACTAAATTTGATCACCCTTTAAAATCATTGAAATAAGGAAGAAATAATGAACCATTTTGTCAACTTTCTCTTAAATCTCAGTAAACTCAGATATAACATCAAGAAATATTTCCCATCTTGGTTTACCTAGATTGATTCCTGTTGTCATCATTCCCCTACTTTAGAGTAGTAAATTTCACTTTCTGTGATTGAATTATTGTAGAGATTGTCGTTTATGTATCGAATTTCACCGTTGATACTTCCATGCCTTTTATATCATATATACAGTGAAACCTGTGTACACCGACCATGCTTGGGAACAGATTATAGTGTCGGGTTTGACAGGGTTCTGATTTATCAAGGTTTAAAATACTTCAAATTTAAGCATTGTGACAATGAATAATACCGGTGTGATGGATAAGAATGTCCTGGTGATTAGTGTCCGTTTTCATATCCTTTTCTATTGTAACCAAGGACGGATACTTGGCCCCAATGTGGAGTGACCTAGCTGGGTTAGAAGATAGGAGCCAGACACTCTTAGCCACCGGACATTCTTAGCCTCCACACCGGTATACAGAGGTTGGTCGGTTTGCCCAGGTTTCACTGTATCATACAAATTTTATGAATAAAATAGGGGATTAGTTTGCAAAACTTACAGTATAGTTTATAAACGGATGACTCTCATTCGCATAAAACAACGTTGTCAGAAAATAAACTAAGAAGTGCTTATCAAAAGATTCACAAGTTAGCCCACTCAAAGGTTTCTCAATATAAATGAGCCATTGATAGGTTACATAATTAACAAATAAATTATGTAAGTCATCTCAAAATTAATGAAATATTTTGACGGATATGAGCTTTAAACAAGGTAGCGACGGGTTGAGAAATTACACGGTTGCTCTATGTTAATTCGGTTAAATTGGACCATGTATTGTTTAAGACTCCTTTGACATTTACAAAGTCGACGGCAAAGATGAAAGTGAATTAAAGGAATGGCGCTTTTCAATTGAGATATTCGAAAGAAAATACAGAACGTCTCCGCCAAATATTTTTTCAAATGTCAATTGGCAGCATAAGATAATTCTGAAAAATTCACTCAAGTATAGTAGAAATTCATTTCAGTTGAGTGAAATTCACTCAAGTTTGAGTGAAATGAAGTTTGAATCAATGGAGTTTGGACTTGAGTGAAGTCACTGAACTTGAGTGATGTTGATTCCACTCAGCTTGAATTCACTCAACTTGAGTGGAATTCACTCAGTTGAGTGAAAATTTCCACTCCCACTCATGCAAGTGCTTGAGTGGAAGGAATGTCCACTCTATACTTGGGTGAAATTTCACTCAAGTGTTTTTAGATAGTACACTGGAAAATCTATCTCTGGATTTTCCCAATAGATATATCACTTTTAAGGTAGAGTTTACCCTCACTAACATTTCCATGGGAACTCCAGCTAAATCCAGCTGGAGTTCCTATTGAAATGTTAATGAGGGTAAACTCTACCTTAAAAGTGATATATCTATTGGGAAAACTTCCTCAGCATTCAGACACGCCTCACTCCAGTTTCTTCATAGAGGTACTGTATAGAGTTTCTTAATTATCTTGACTGTCTCGAAACATTTTCTGTGAAACGTCCAGTCATCCGCTTATATCTAGACTATGCAGCAGTATTAAGTTAACATCTGTCCGCATAAACTTTCGGAAGCTGATATACGAATAAATGTCGGTCTAATATTAATGACACTTTTAAATATATATCATTCATGCCATTAAAATTACTCTGGTTACCCGAAAGTATCAACATATTTCTACGGAACAAATTCACTGAACTTTTAGATAGTTTTAGAAACAGCCGACAAACGTATATAGCCTAGTGAAGTATACAAGACGAGTTACTTATTTACAAGCGCACAACTGACGCGAAAGCCTATGCAATTCAACCATCCTTATATGCGAATAACATCTGTATATTTCAGTCTCGGAAATTCGAAGTTATTGTCGTGAAACAAATTTTGGTATTGAGATGGAGATACGACACATTTGTTTACTACTTATTGTCTCCGTGTGTGTTTCACATCCGCACGGGCCCCGTTAAATATCGCCAGATATTTACCCGGACCTTTTTCATGCGTAATACGAGTACGACGTTTCAACCAATCACACATACCCATGGCTTTATTCCTCGGAAACTCGTCGATGTCATAGTCACATCTCGGACTCTCGATATTTGATTTGGCTGGATTCGCGTAGATGGCATATTATATTTTGTCTTAAATAGTCAAGCCGAAGCAGAATTGTCTCAATGACTGACCTTTTGACAATGATCAATAGGTTTTTATACGCCCGCCAAAAGGCGAACGCATTCTGTGATGGCGGTTTCCGTCCGTGCGTCCGTCTGCGCCCATCCGTCCGTCTGTCCGTCCCTCGTGTCCGGTCTATACCTGGGACAGTTTTCTATCTACAGGTCCAACTTTTGGTGAGTGGATACCCTACGGGGAGACGATGTGTTGCGTACCAAAATGAAGGTCGAGGTCAGAGGTCAAAGGTCACTGGCCTGAAAAACAGGAAATCACTGAAGTGTTCGTGTCCGGTCTATATCTGTGAACGTTTCCATCCACAGTTGCAATTTTTTGTGAGTGGATACACTAGCTGAAGACGATGTGTCGCGTACCGAAATTGAGGTCGAGGTCAGAGGTCAAAGGTCACTGTTGCCTAAAAATCCGAAAATCATTGACAGTTATCTATCTACAGTTCTAATTTTTGGTGAGTGGATGCCATAGGGGGAAACGATGTGTTGCATACCAAATGTAGGTCAGAGGTCAGAGGTCAAAGGTCAGTGTACCGAAAAATCAGGAAATCATTAAAAATTTCTAATTTTTTGAGAGTGGATTCAATAGGGGGAAATGAATTGTCACATACCAAACATTAGGTCAAGATCGAAGGTCAAAGGTCAGTGACCCCAAAATCAGGAAAATATTAAAAATAACTTTTCTTTGTGTCAGTAGATACATTAGGGGCACACGGTGTGTCACATGCCAAAAAGTAGTTAAGACCGAAGATCAAGGTCACTGTGACCCCCAAAATCATGAAATTGTTAAAAATCATGATTTTTTGTGTCCATAGTAAATCCATGGTTCATATACATTGAGGGAAGACAATGTGTCGTGTACCAAAATTTAGGTCAACGTCAAAGGTCAAGGTCACTGTGACCCCAAAATCAAGAAATCATTAAAAATATTTTTTTTGTGCCAGTAGATACATTGGAGGGACACGATGTGTTGCATGTACCAAAATGTTGGTCAAAGTTTAAGGTCAAGGTCACTGTGACCCCAAAAATCGAGAAATCATTAAAAGACACATTTTCATATGCCTTTCGAATAATTTCGAATAAGACGTGTATTGCAATGTTGTGTTCTGTACATTCATCCATTAACATTTGTTGTCCATGCCCTGTCTCTAGTTTCATGATATGAATTGGTACCAAACTTTGGGTATACCAAGTTACTTGCATGGCGAAGAGAAGCCATATTCATTTTGAGATCAATTTGTCAAAGGTCAAGTTCAGTCCCCCAAAACTGAATCAAGTTTCGCTGACTATACATGTTATGTTGGAATATTCAGAGTTATCTCCCCTACATGTATATGGCATTTGACCTGTGGAGCTGTCTCTCCTGTTTGATACATGTAAATGACAGCTACATTTAGTTAAACTGTTGTGAAATAAAAACCATAGACTTACTAATTTAATGGGGAGAGATGTCCTTTATGTTTATTAACTCAAGAACAAAGGTTTACTTCATGACTTTCTTCACATTTTTCTTCCTTCATGAAAAATTGTCTTGCCTGAAAGAAACCCATTTGAAGGAAAACTACTATTTTCTTGTGTTCGACTATTGTTGATTTCAGTGTGGGATATGTGAGCTATCGGCTCTTGTATCAAGGTCACCTAGTTGCCAAGAGTTACGCCCATTTTAGTTTATCATTCAGTATAAGATGTGATATATGTTACATTCTCAGAAGCACAAAATCGTAGACCTGTCTCTGGATTGCTAGCTACCAATTGGAATAAAGGCCATTAAACAACCTTGAAATTTGGACCAGTATAATTCCAGATATACGGGCGTATATTGAAGCCCCTTGGGCTCTTGTTGAGATTTAGTCTCGTATTGTTTAAAGATAATGACTGGTCATGTAGGGTTTCCAATAAAGGAATAACTCCCTTACCTGTAACGTTAGTAAAGCCAAAAATATCATTTCTTCAATTCTGTGGGGAAAAAAAACATTTTTTTGTATACAGAAAAAATACCCAAGTGTTATACAGTAGACGTTCACAGTTAATATTAAGGTGACGTATAAAACAGCGTTTTGGGGCTTTTTCGTATACATTTCAGCATGCAAATTTTAATATTTGAAAAATATGACACGTTGAACCAAAACTAATCTAATGCTTTCGATATCACCATAACTGCTGTGACATTACATCAAAATATCATTTTGATTCTAGGTGTCATATCTTAGACATATTAAAAACGGATGAAAGCGTCATTTCCAAACGTCCGTGTATACGCCGTTTTACGTCACTATTAGTTGTGAACGTTTACAAAATAAAGCAGTTTTTTTTGCAGAATTGCGTAAATTAATAATTCACTAATGTAACAGCTATAGCAATTGTTCTGGTGCTATATGTAAACGCCTCTGGTTAAGAGGGAATCTCAAGACGAAGACAGAATTCATTTTCTATTAGAATTAGCCAACTTTCTAGACGAAGACTGGTTGTATGACTAGGGTTTCTGAATAATGGATGTAGGACTAGGGCTGACGAAGACTGGTTGTATGACTACTAGGGTTTCTGAATAATGGATGTAGGACTAGGGCTGACGAAGACTGGTTGTATGACTAGGGTTTCTGAATAATGGATGTAGGACTAGGGCTGACGAAGACTGGTTGTATGACTAGGGTTTCTGAATAATGGATGTAGGACTAGGGCTGACGAAGACTGGTTGTATGACTAGGGTTTCTGAATAATGGATGTAGGACTAGGGCTGACGAAGACTGGTTGTATGACTACTAGGGTTTCTGAATAATGGATGTAGGACTAGGGCTGACGAAGACTGGTTGTATGACTACTAGGGTTTCTGAATAATGGATATAGGACTAGGGCTGACGAAAACTGGATATAAGACTATGAATGAAAATGTCTGGATATAAGACTATAGGGTTGACGGAGACTTAATGACCAGGTTTGACGTGACTGGATATAGGACTAGGCTTGCGAAGACTGAACATAGGAGTACGGTTGAGGAAGGATGCATTATAGGACTAGGGTTGATGAAGACTGGTTATAGGACTAGGGATAAGGGAGACTGGATATATGACTAGGGATGAGGAAGACTAAATATAAAACTAGAGTTGATGAAGAATGGATATAGGACTAGGGTTGGAGAAGATTGGATATCGGACTAGGGTTGACGAAGCCTGAATGACTTGGGTTGATGAAGACTTGATATAGGACTAGGATTGGCGAAGATTGGATATAGGACTAGGTTGTCAAAGACTGGATATATGACTATGGCTGAGGAAGACTCGATATAGGACTAGGGATGACGAAGACTTGATGTAGGACTAGAGTTGACGAAGCCTGAATTACTAAGGTTGACGAAGACTGGATCTAGGACTAGAGTTGTCGAAGGCTGAATATATCACTAGGGTTGGCGAAGACTGGATAAACGACTAGAGAGGGACTGGAGACTGATGTTTGTTATTACTGACATTTCAAGACGACTTATAAAAATATTTTTTTATAATACGGGTGGAAGGCCGCTGCCGTCACTTCCGATGATGACGTCACTCCCGGTCACCGCGTATATTGTGGAATCGCGGGTGCATGCAAAAATAGGACTAGTCAGACATCTCTTAAAAATGCGGGAAAACGGATTTTAGATCCAGTGAAGTGGGTCTAGGTAGGTCATACTTGGGGGTCAAATGAGTCGTGTATTGTGTTATCTTGACGCTTGGAGTCATTTGGCTGAAAGTGATGCATGGTTCATGCGTAGTTGAGGAGAAGTAGAGAAAATGACATCTTTAGGGGTACGCAGGGGCGTGTTTGATCGATTTAGGAATCATTCGTGGTCCAAATGAGTCGTGTCATACTGAATCACTCGGTGTGTATACTTGGGTTGTTTCGACAGGAAGTGACGTAATGGTGCGCATGCGCTGTCAAGGAGTATTAGTTATCTGGCATATTCGGGTCCACAGTGGAGTGTTTGAGTGACCTAGGGGCCACCCTGGGTGCAAATATAGCATGCAGGTTCTCGCAACGACGCTCTGGTGACGTAGAACACGATTCGAGTGCTGTCCAGCGTGACTGTGACGTCATCAGTATTAAAGAAAGCGCAGATCAATCTCACGTTCGGCTATTTCCGTATTGGTGGAACTTAGTCTCTCACATAGAATGGGGAGCGTATGGCGATCACGTAGTAAGCCGGCTACGAAATAGTGCCTTTGATAATCGATCGATCCGGTCGCATTTTTTTGTGAAATGAATTTAATTTTAACCGGAAGAACATAATACATTCAAACTATACAAAGTGTTTCTATGTTTAGTTGAATACCCTTTGGTCACACTGCTTGGTTTCGTGGGGAGGTATGGTAAACCTCATAAGGCACAGCCATGATGGAAAGATTTTTCGCCGAAAATTAATTGTGCGCATGTGCGAAAGCGATCCCGTTTCCGCTTCCAGAAATCTACTAGGACAGAGGTCAGTCTCACAGATAGTGAGTTCTAGGGCTAGATACGCATGTACACCCTGAATTATATGTCCAAAGAAGGCAGGTCACACGACTGTGACGTCATCTGTGACGTCATTAGCAACAGATAAATCGCATTTTTTGAATGCTCGTTAGGGACTAGGCGTTTACGTATGCATTAGGCGCTCTCGTGTGACTTAGCGGCAACCTACTACCCTACACTAACCCATAGGAGTGGCTGTCGAACTCGGGATATGCCTACCAACCCATAGTCGTGCGTATGGTCCTATTGCATCTCTCGTTGGGTACATAGCCGTTGTAGGAGCAATGATATACGTATGAGTGACGGCATACATGTTCTTGGGGTCATATTGAAGCTTTTGAAACATCTAGAGAGACAACTTTTGTGGACAACTGGCCTAGTGGTCTGCGGCGCCAGTCGTAAGTGTCTGCGCATGCGGACGTGGTGTGGAGTTTCACTCCTAACTCCATTTTGTATCATATTTTTTTGTGAATATGTGCGTGGTAACCGATCATCGTCATCTGTAGACAGGTATGGACTTGTCTGTGCTTGACGCTCCGTATGCTGAACTCACTTCCAACACACTTCACTTCTGTATTTCTTTGTTAACCACATTGTTTTTTTGTGCGCTCTGTATTGACGCCATGTAAACTTGATTTACATTCTTTGAGATTACATTGCCACTCTGTAACAGCATAATGTCTAGTATACTGACTCTATGCATTACATCGACGGTCTGTAATAACATCATTAACTCTCTATAAAACCTCATTTTCACTATATAACATTACATTGGTGCCCTATAACACTGTATTGGTGCTATATAGCAGGTCAATACGGCTATGCGAGAGTATGGTCTGTGTGGTTATGCGTGCGTAATATCTGTACAGCCATCTCTGATGTCTATGCAGCTATGTGCGAGTGATGTTTCTACAGTTATGTGTAAGGTCTGTACAGCTAAAAGTGAGTGAAGTTCGTACAGTTAGGCATGGGTAAAGCATAAATTTGCAGTTATGTGTCAATACATTTTGTACATCTATGTATGAATGCTGTCTGTGAAGCTAAGGTCTGCACAGTTCAGTTTGCTGAATGTGTGCAGGCCTACTGTTGTGTGAGTAAGGTATTACCGCTATCTGTACAGCTATGTACCTGTAATGTCTGTAGAGCTACGTGTGAGTGGAGTATGTACAGCAATGTGTGAGTACGGCTCCTGAAGCTGAGTGTACGTATAGGATCCCTGCAGCTATGTGTAGGTAAGGACGTACACCTATGTGAGACTGTTGTGTGGATGAGTATTACGGTCCAGGCGCGGCTATCCATGAATAGGGTCAGTACTGTCATGGGTGAGTAAAGTGTAAGTGTGGATTGTACAACTACGGGTGAAGTCCTTTGTGAATATGTACCGCGATATCCGGAAGTGACGTCAGCGCACGCATTCTGACAGAAACGTATGAATAAGATCAGTCTGGCAGATACATGATCGAGATAAGTCTAGCAGAGATATATGAACAAGATATGTCCAGCAGAGACAAAAACAAGCTCATTATGGCAGAGACATGAACAAGATCAGTCCGGCAGTAAGGCAGAGGACGTTATCTAAAGGTTCACAACAAGAAGCCCGGGGTTAATTACAGACGGATGAACAAGAAGTGTAACGAAAATATCAACCAGGCAAAGACCTGCGAACAAGAATAGCCCATCAGAAACATATGAACAAGGTCAGCTTGGCAGGGACCTAGGAACAAGGCCAGCCAGTCAGAGATAAAAGAAAGGCCACGGGGACAAGCTGTCGAAGGATGTTCTACACAATTTTATATCCGGGATTTATGTGATAATGTTTCGGTTGTCGTAAAAATCAATTTGCCATGAAATGAATGCCTAATAGTCGCCCACCCATTCTCGTGCCGTTATGAAATTGTCCTACGGGGGTGAAGGCGTTCTCCAAACCCCACATATTACTGTTTGTGCCATCCCATCCGGTTGGGAACCCCTTTCGCCTCTCTGACCGCGTCTGCTTCTCCGGTAAGGAACGAACCCCCGAGGCCCAGCCGGAATAAAATTGTCGTTAGAAATAACATATTTCAAAGCTTGTCAATGGGTTTAGCATCGCGAATTAGCATAACCTGCCTCGCTCAATGAACCGTGATGTGATTTATATGTCTTGTGTACTGAGTCAACTTTCTTTCGAATAAACAAACGTTCAATACTTACAATATATCAAGTACCGCATCTCAGCAAGTCTTGCTGAATTACTTAATATACGGGTAGTTTTAGTCGATGTCAATACAACACTGAAATTGGCAAAAACGATGGCCTCCATCTCTTTCTTAATTATACGTTTCAAATAGCTATAAAAATCGAGAAAATGCAACAACATTTGCTACATGCAGATATACATTGGATATACATACTTCTTTTGTCGATTTCCATGGACATGTAAGCGTATTGCCAAATATGTGAATAAAACTGATACGCATCCAATTGATATAACACGAATAATTAGCGTTAAATGCTTTGAAGATATACGTGTTTTTTTCTTCAATTTAGAGTCATTCTCTAAAACAAAATGTCTTAAAATACACTTGGGTGCTAAATTGAGTCATTCTCTAAAACAAAATGTCTTAAAATACACTTGGGTTATCGCATCTTCACAACGTCAAGGTTTATTTTTGAGCCAATCTATAGGATAGAGATACCACTGGTTTTAGCGAGGATGGGGTTATCGTAGCTATACGGTACCGAGGAAAGCTGCTTGTTTCAATTATATTGTTTTGTTTGCCATACTTGTACAATTTTACGAGTCGTGCAATAAACATATTGTATTGTATTGTATTGTATGGTTTCGGCTGTATTTATTTGAGAGAGACTACGTCCTCTCGCGTTCTCGTGTTAAGAACCTGTATTCATAGGCAACCTCCGAACAGGGTTGTTTCCCATTATGCCAGACCGGACACCCCAGCCAGAATTCAATTATTCATATAGCCCAGAACCAAAACATCATCTCGCAAACGTACATTTACTGGCCAGTCTTCTTTATCAGACTTACTCGATATCGTGGTATTTGATTCCACCCTGTTTATGTGTGATTTCGATCAAAACCTATGTTCATTTTTTTTTCCTTCTTTTCTCAAAAATAAATTCCGTTGGCTCTTAACAAGGTGAACTGTTTTTCTATAATTAATTATGGACTCGTTTAGGCCATGGAGGTATAAATCGGATTTATACTTCCATGTTTAGGCCTACTGCTGTTTGCAAAACATGCTTAGCTAGGCTTCGGTGAATTAGGTCCAATATTGCTGCCTAATTCAGAAATAATTAGCAAAACACTTCAGGAAAATCTCGTGAGATTTAGGCCGCGCAGTCATGGTCATGTCAGAACAGCCCTGCGCGGAGAGTTCCAAAACACGTTTTCGTGTCCAAGATGGCTGACGTACGGCAAAGCTATAATCGAAGGGCCGTAGCTTTGTATGGAAATTGGGCGAGAATCTGGGAACGCGAGTGGTCACTATCGTCTTCCATAGTACAACGTTTGAAGAAAGACCGTCAACTGAAGAATTCATGATGGTTGAAATTGCCGAACTGTTTAACCCTGAGAGCAATGATGTCGATGATGAGTTGAAAGAGCAACGATAATGATTCTACTAATGCCTCTATCAGTGAACCTCTATCGCGTTGGTTTTAGGGAGTTTTAGTCAACGCTCAGCCAGGTATAGAAGTCGAATAAAGAATAAGATCAAAGAAATTTCGCCGCGGGCATGTTTAGGAAGTGTGTCACCACCATTGTGACCATCAAAAGAAATACAAAAGAGAGAGGAGAATTAGTTGATGTCAAATTGTCACAAACTGTCATGTCTTTTCAGAACTCCGGGGCTTATGCAGATAAATATGTCCTTCTATTCTAACTAACTTGTATGATGATCTTAACAGATAATCGCTTACAGTCCCGTGGGATTTTATGATCATTTGAACAAGTCGCCATGGAAATTAGAATAATTTTAAAGAATGCACAGATTGTGTTTATCCTGTTTATAAGAATCTACAGATATTTGCAAGTAAATGTTCGGTCCAATTTATTATAGAGTGTTCTGACAGAAGCATACATTTTCCGGTTAGTTATAATCTAGCCGGGAAGGAAGGAACACACCATAATTCTGGTATGATCCTGGGTGAAGTCAAAATGTCGGTCATGATGCATTTCTAATGCTTCTCGTTCATTTGTCTCATTTAATCCTATTTCGATCAACGGAAATTTAGGACTGGAAAAACGTGAAAAGCCGACATATTTCTCCAAAGATTGCGTCACCGCGACGTCATAAGAGATCATGTCGAACTCTTACAGGACCGCTGAAAAATTATATAGGATAAAAAGAAATACCTCAGAAAAATCCTGTATATATGATTTCCTTAGAATTATAGCCAATTAGAAAATTTCGTAGAATATGCTAAGATTTTGCCATGCCATATGAGGTAGAATGCCGGGTAGAGGATCATGGGTAAATCCAAATTGGCGGCCAGAAAAGTGACGTTCATTGAATTGTTCTCCATTTACAGTGGGAAAACCTCACTATTGTTCTCAAAAACACCGCAAAGTCATAGGATCTCTGAATTTAGACCGTGTGCGGTTCTTGCATGCCGATTACTGTGTGATAATTTGTGATGCACTCTGAACTATACGACCTGAAATCAGCGTGATACATGTGTTTGGAAGTGTCAAAGCTCTCACCACTTAAACCGCTGTTCACACTAAGCGAATGGTCACTGTAAGTGTATAGCCTATATATATATATCATGTCGGTATATCTCGGGTGCAGTACAAATTGACCATCTGGAGGCATTTGTATATTTCTCCGATCCCAGTTATGATTATTACCCCTCGGACCGGAAACTCCAGCTTTTTGGAGAGAGCGATATGTGTTTTAACGGGGTAATAAAGGTCGTTCATTCATTCCCTCGATGGGACACAGGAAAAAAAAAAGAGAGAAAAAAACCCCCACCCTCCAGGTTGACTTCTTCCTCAACGGTATTCAATGGTCATTATTTATCAGTATTCGAATTTCCAGTTTGATATAAACAATGCAGTTTCTTTTTGTTGGTTTAGTTTGAACTTGAATCTTTGCATTTACATGTATCTCCGAAACGCTGGCGTAAGTGTATATATAACCGGACAGTGTACTCTCATAAAAGCTCCATCCATTTCTTTCTTTACTGCCATACAAGTGAAACCGAACATAGAGCCAAACCGTCCAAGAATGTAATCCGAGTTTTGGTGTGTTTTATTCTATTTTCAGAATTTAAAGACACAATAAAGAAGAAATCACATCTTTGCTAGCCAAGTCGACCACATCACAAAGTGAGCGTTGTGATGTATAGTCGACTTGGCTAGCGAAAATGAAGAAATCTTGACGCATTTGGTTATGTAAACGACATGTACATGGCCGCGTTAGCAGCGAATTAGTCCATAGTTTGCTGCTGAGACTGAAACACACGTAAAACTTTGAAGACGCGTCAGGTATACGAGAATGTTATAGGCGAACATCCGAAGCTGAGCGACGCGAACATCCGAAGCTGAGCGACGTCTATACTCGGTCTTGTTCGTCCCATTACGGAGGTAATAACAACAATGAATAACTCATCAAATATACATAAACTGAAGCCATATAAATGATGTATTCTTTGATCTCGCTGTGACAGAAGAACACCATTAATTGAGAGAAATTATAGGGTGATAGGATACAGGCTCGAGAGCATTAATTCCGAATTAATTAATAGGAAACAGGCGTCTGGGCAAAAAGATGTTTTGCAATGCACACACAAGCTATTTTTATAGAACACTAGCGATGAAATGGCCCGCTACGCGGGCATGTACAAAGCCAGAAAAAGGTCATGGCCCATCACCCTTTAATGATGATCAGACCTAGTCATCACTTCATCTTTAAAAGATGATGAGTTAGAGCCATCACCTTTAAATGATAACGGACATCACCTTTTAAGGGTGATGACTTTGCCTCTTCAACCCTGAAAGGTGATGACCTAAATTCACAATCATTGCTCATCACTCATCAGAGGTGATGGCAATCATTGTTAAAGGTGATCATAAAAATGGCTCTAACTCATCACCTTTTCGGAGTAATAGTTATCACCTTTTTTCTGGCTGTGTTTTTCACGGTGTAATTTATATTTACGAATAACGATCACCGATTTAATTTCACAATTTTAAACTACAGGAAACCGATCAAAGGATAAAGAGTTCAGTAAATTTCATGTTTTACTTGTGAAAATACATTTACATCGCTATAATGGTTGTAACTGCCCTTGTCCAGAATCACAACAACTTTTTCACGGTGAGATTCGTGACTGTACGCCAAGTGGTTCCTGAGTTAGGAATGAGTGATGTATATCAGAGTGCGGGGAGAAATCATTTGTCTTCTGTTTTAAAACCTGGGCCATGCGATGACACAATTATTATAAAAAAAACCAACAACACATACATGTTTTGCAGATTGACATATATAGAAGAAAGATGACACACACTGTAGATACATTTGGCAATACTTTGGGAGTTTAAGGTTACATATTCTATAAACTCATTTCAGATAAATACTTCACAGTTTTATATTACTATAATCCACACCTTGGCCAAACAATGAGCAAATTAGAAGTCAGACAATGTGTCGTATATATCATTCCCTTTGAACTCAGTTGTATGTATCCATGAATGTTTTGACTGGAGCGACGCCCACTGCCATTCCCTCCACCACATCAAAGAGACCATTGTACAGCGTATTCTCATTATAAACTCGGCTTGTCTGTGAGCACGGCGAAGAACTCCCTACCGTCGTCCGTTCATTGGCGGCTATTTTAAACGGACTGTTCGAGTAATAACTGTACTGTCCTAATCTGCGCGCAGGGCTGATACGGAGTATACAGACCTTCATTATGGAGGATAAGCTATTGTATGCATTCTTAATGCGTGTCCATTGTTATCACGTTAATGTATGAATAACATATTACAATGTATGTCGTTTCCATTATACGTGTATATTTTTATTGTGTCAGTTTTCGGCAATGTTAGTGATATATCGGACCCACCAAATCATATCAAACCGGTTATTCGCGTGCTATGATTCAATATTTCAACGTGAATCAAAACGTGTTTGATACAAAACATATCACGTGAGCTTTGTTTGCAATCAAATATGTAGCCAAGCAGTCCTGCCTCTTTAATACTAAATTGATTGAGTTTTGATCGCTTGAAGCAGAAAATATTGATTAATTTGAACAGAGAGAAACACGTATCTAGAGGTCTGTGATGATTTAAAAAAAATATACATAGAAAAGGGTAATCCGAATAAAATTATATCCTATCTGTTCCTCCATTTGTATATGTCGACAGCGAATTATACAAATTTAGTAATGGTGTGGGGGGCAGATATGAGAAACGGGTTATAGATTTTAACATAAGATACGCTTTAGTATTTGACACTTTGTGCAGCCAATGTCCTTGCGAAGGATCAATGTAATCCAATCTTTAGCAAATTTGGTGGATCATACAATACGCGATTGATCACTCGTGGATGATCATACAATACGATACTGCTCACTTGTGGAGGATTATACAATACGATATTGATCACTCGTGGAGGATCATACAATACGATACTGATCGCTCGTGGAGGATCATACAATACGATACTGCTCACTTAATTGCGAGGGATCAGTGCAATCCGATCTTCGGTGGATTATACAATACGATATTGATCGCACGTGGAGGATCACACAATGCGATATTGATGACTTGTAAGTGATGAATGCAATCTGATCTTTAGTAACTTTGGTGGATCATATTCTACGATACTGCTCACACGTGGAGGATCAATGCAATCCGATATTGATGACATGTAAGTGATGAATGCAATTTGATCTTTAACAACTTTGGTGGATCATATAACACGATACTGCTCACTCGTGGGGGAGTATGCAATACGATATTGATGACTTGTGGAGGATCAATGTAATCCAATCTTCAGCACATTTGGTGGATCTTACAGTACGATATTGATCACTTGTGGAGGATCATACAATACGATATTGACCACTCGTGGGGATTATACAATACGATATTGATCACTCGTGGGGATTATACAATACGATATTGATCACTTGTGGAGGTTCAATGTAATCCAATGTTTAGCACATTTGGTGGTTCATACAATACGATATTGATCACTTGTGGAGGATCATTCAATACGATATTGATCACTCGTGGAGGATTATACAATGCGATATTGATCACTCGTGGGGATTATACAATACGATATTGATCACTTGTGGAGGATCTATGCAATCCAATCTTTAGCACATTTGGTGGATCATACAATACGATATTGAGCACTTGTGGAGGATCATACAATACGATATTGATCATTCGTGGAGGATTATACAATACGATATTGATCACTCGTGTGGATTATACAATACGATATTGATCACTTGTGGGGGATCATTGCAATCCAATCTTTAGCACATTTGGTGGATCATACAATACGATATTGGTCACTTGTGGAGGATCATACAATACGATATCGATCACTCGTTGGGGATTATACAATACAATATTGATCACTCGTGGGGATTATGCAATACGATATTAATCACTTGTGAAGGATCATTGCAATCCAATCCTCAGCATCTTTGGTGGATCATACAATACGATATTCATCACTTGTGGAGGATCATACAATACGACATTGATCACTCGTGGGGGATTATACAATACGATATTGATCTCTCGTGGGGATTATACAATGCGATATTGATCACTCGAGGGGATTATACAATACGATATTGATCACTCGTAGGGATTATGCAATACGATATTGATCACTCGTGGGGATTATACAATGCGATATTGATCACTCGAGGGGATTATACAATACGATATTGATCACTCGAGGGATTATACAATACGATATTGATCACTCGTGGGGATTATACAATGCGATATTGATCACTCGTGGGGATTATACAATACGATATTGATCACTTGAGGGGATTATACAATGCGATATTGATAACTCGTGGGGATTATACAATACGATATTGATCACTCGTGGGGATTATACAATGCCATATTGATCACTCGTGGGGATTATACAATGCGATATTGATCAATCGTGGGGATTATACAATACGATATTGATCACTCGAGGGGATTATACAATACGATATTGATCACTCGTGGGGATTATACAATACGATATTGATCACTCGTGGGGATTATACAATGCGATATTGATCACTCGTGGGGATTATACAATGCGATATTGATCACTCGTGGGGATTATACAATGCGATATCGATCACTCGAGGGGATTATACAATACGCTATTGATCACTCGAGGGGATTATACAATACGATATTGATCACTCGTGGGGATTATACAATGCGATATTGATCACTCGTGGGATTATACAATACGATATTGATCACTCGAGGGGATTATACAATACGATATTGATCACTCGTGGGGATTATACAATACGATATTAATCACTTGTGGAGGTTCAATGTAATCCAATGTTTAGCACATTTGGTGGATCATACAATACGATATTGATCACTTGTGAAGGATCATTCAATACGATATTGATCACTCGTGGAGGATTATACAATGCGATATTGATCACTCGTGGGGATTATACAATACGATATTGATCACTTGTGGAGGATCTATGCAATCCAATCTTTAGCACATTTGGTGGATCATACAATACGATATTGGTCACTTGTGGAGGATCATACAATACGATATCGATCACTCGTTGGGGATTATACAATACGATATTGATCACTCGTGGGGATTATGCAATACGATATTGATCACTTGTGAAGGATCATTGCAATCCAATCCTCAGCATCTTTGGTGGATCATACAATACGATATTCATCACTTGTGGAGGATCATACAATACGACATTGATCACTCGTGGGGGATTATACAATACGATATTAATCACTCGTGGGGATTATACAATGCGATATTGATCACTCGTGGGGATTATACAATACGATATTGATCACTTGTGGAGGTTCAATGTTATCCAATGTTTAGCACATTTGGTGGATCATACAATACGATATTGATCACTTGTGGAGGATCATTCAATACGATATTGATCACTTGTGGAGGATTATACAATGCGATATTGATCACTCGTGGGGATTATACAATACGATATTGATCACTTGTGGAGAATCTATGCAATCCAATCTTTAGCACATTTGGTGGATCATACAATACGATATTGAGCACTTGTGGAGGATCATACAATACGATATTGATCATTCGTGGAGGATTATACAATACGATATTGATCACTCGTGGGGATTATACAATACGATATTGATCACTTGTGGGGGATCATTGCAATCCAATCTTTAGCACATTTGGTGGATCATACAATACGATATTGGTCACTTGTGGAGGATCATACAATACGATATCGATCACTCGTTGGGGATTATACAATACGATATTGATCACTCGTGCGGATTATGCAATACGATATTGATCACTTGTGAAGGATCATTGCAATCCAATCCTCAGCATCTTTGGTGGATCATACAATACGATATTCATCACTTGTGGAGGATCATACAATACGACATTGATCACTCGTGGGGGATTATACAATACGATATTGATCACTCGGGGGGATTATACAATACGATATTGATCACTCGTGGGGGATTATAAAATACGATATTGATCACTCGTGGGGGATTATACAATACGATATTGATCACTCGTGGGGATTATACAATACGATATTGATCACTTGTGGTGGATTATACAATACGATATTGATCACTCGTGGGGGATTATACAATACGATATTGATCACTCGTGGGGATTATACAATACGATATTGATCACTCGAGGGGATTATACAATACGATATTGATCACTCGTGGGGATTATACAATACGATATTGATCACTTGTGGTGGATTATACAATACGATATTGATCACTCGTGGGGATTATACAATACGATATTGATCACTCGAGGGGATTATACAATACGATATTGATCACTCGTGGGGATTATACAATACGATATTGATCACTCGTGGGTGATTATAAAATACGATATTGATCACTCGTGGTGGATCATACAATACGATACTGATCACTTGTGAGTGATCAATGCAATCCAAACTTTAGCACCTTTGGTGGATCATACAATACGATATCGATCGCTTGCGGAAGATCATACAATACGATATTGATCACTCGTGGAGGATCATGCAATACGATATTGATCGCCCGTGGAGGATTATACCATACCATATTGATCACTTGTGGAGGATCAGTACTATATTGATCATTCGTCATGTAATATATGGCAGTAGAGTGTGCGATATGATATGTGGCAATTTTCATATAGAACAAAATGAAATATTTCGCATGTTCTGTAGAAAAAGAAAGACAAAATAGCTAAGACTTATAACCTATATGATAAAATATTTGGCACTTATCACCTATCTGATAAATCAACTGACACTTATAACCTATTTGATAAAATAACTGACACTTTTTATAACCATTATGATAAAATAGCTGACAATCATAACCGCTTTGATATAATATCTGACACTTATAACCTATGTGATAAAAAAGCTGACACTTATAACATATATTGTAAAATAATTGACACTCCTAATATACATTTTTTTATAAAAATAGCAGACACTTCCAACCTCTCTGATAAAATATCTGACACTTGTAACATATATGATTATTAAGCTGACACTTATAACATATACAATACAATAACTGACACGTATAGCCCATATGATATAATAGCTCACACTTATACCTATGTGATAAAATAGCTGTCAGTTATAACCTATATGCTAAAATAAGTGACACTTATAGCCTATGTGATAAAATGTTTGATAGTTGTGACCTATATCATCATATAGCCGACGCCTATAACCTATATGATAAAATAACTGACACTTATAACCCATATAATAAAATAGCTGCCACATATAACCCATATGATATAACAGCTGACACTTATGACCTATATGATAAAATAGCTGATACAGATAACCCATATGATACAATAGCTGACACTTATGGCATATATGATAAAATAGCTGACACATATAACCCATATGATATAATAGCTGACACTTATGACATATATGATATAATAGCTGACACATATAACCCATATGATATAATAGCTGACATTTATGACATATATGATAAAATAGCTGACACATATAACCCATATGATATAATAGCTGACACTTATGACATATATGATATAATAGCTGACACATATAACCCATATGATACAATAGCTGACACTTATGACATAATGATATAACAGCTGACACATATAACCCATATGATATAATAGCTGACACTTATGACATATATGATAAAATAGCTGACACATATAACCCATATGCTATAACAGCTGACACTTATGACATATATGATAAAATCGCTGACACATATAACCATATGATATAATAGCTGACACTTGTGACATGTATGATAAAATATTTGGCGCTTTATAAGGCAAACTTTGGTGGTCGAATATACGATGCAATCTAGGTTTTCCACACTTGGAAGGGCTTATGATACAATATTTAGCACTTAATAATAATACGTAATATACAATACGATACATGACTATTTGGGCATTCGATAGATAGATTTGGTGCTTTTGGTTAAGCAATGGTTCACGCACACTGTAGGAATCCTATTGTGTCTGTGGTTGAACACATGGCACCTTTGGCACTTGGGTAAGACCTATAATACAATTTTTTATAGGACTTCCAGTGAGACAATTGGGACTATCGGCAATCAATAGATGATCGCAATTGATGACGTCACTTCCGGAAAATGATTAATGGCACATTGTATACATCTGAGATTTAATATGTTACATTTATCAGGTTGCTAGACCTATTTAGAGCGTAATCACATTAAAGCCGTTGTAATGTGTAGCAACCCGTGACACCGTTGTATCTGCCTGCACGCTTTGACATCGCTATCTATCAGTTGCAAAAAGGCAAGAAAAAATATTTATCCAGGGGGTTTGATTATAAACTTTGATAAGGATTAACCATGGGTTATCCACGAGCTCTGGCGAGTTGGCGCCGGTCATGATGAGGATTGTGATAAGTCCAGACTATTATAACATGCCCCGAATCTCTCCCAACTAATCCAAGTACAAATAGCGAGCCGTGGCCGACAAACCCCACAGTTTACACGAGGATAAAGTGTTAGAGATGTCAGCACATAGACAAAGCGTATCAAAACATAAATATGTCATCCCGACTATTCATAATTGATGAGATTTACAATTTTCACCTTGACTAGGGGGGATATCTCTCTCGAATGACAACGCGTTTCAACAGAACGGTGCGAAAAGTTCGACGATGGTGTCAAAGATGGCGGCCATAGTAGTGACCGATTACAAATCTGGTATTATTTTCCCGGGATTATAGATAAGATTTTTGTTTTGAAAATTCTACAGTTAATCAATTATCAATATCCGAAGGAACATTAATCCTATTGGTCGAAGGTAGAATCAAAGATGGCGGCCATAATGGTGACCGTTTCTAAGGATTGCTCTACGGCCAGTTTCCATTGTTGTTGTTCTTGTTTCATTTATGAATGCTCATTTTTTATTCTACAGTTACCCCTAAAACCATCTTTTGAAAATTATTAGATCATTCGGTTCTTATCAATATTCGACTTGACATGGGGTCAATTTTGATCAGTTTACCCTGGTGATATTGCCGTGTACATCTCCGTTTAAGATTGGGGGCAATTTTGTAGGTGTAGGAGAATTCAGCGCTGGGATTATCAAGTTTATTATCAAGTTTTTCTTATGGACTATTTTTGTAATTATAACAATATACAAGACGAGAAAATGCGTAATTTGGTGTCTTGCTCACCCGAAGTGAGGGGATCTTTTCTTTGTGATAAACAGACTGGGATGTCAGAAATAAAGCTAGATATTATAGCAACACAGTGATAAACATCTAAGGGCCTTTTAACTTGTCTTTAAACAGTTTGGAAAAAGATTCAGTAAGGTTAACAAAGCCGCTGAAGATACAGTCTGCGGGGGTACTCTTTTATCGCGACAGCCCTGCCCCGAGTCCCTATAACATGGCCCATGTATATATACACACTTGATGTGTGGCGTTCATATTATATATCTATTGATGAGAAGTTTTCGGTTTCATATCTATAGTATCGTTATAACCAACATCTGTTTCTTAGATATCCAAAGAAAACATGGCATGACACCTCTCACTGTTTCGGTAACTAACTGAGAATAACCATTCTCTCATAGTCAGAGTCTGTAACCTCCCAAACTGTCGGTGTATCTGCCAGCAGGAGATATACAATCTGATGCCATGAGATTGGGAATAACTGGAGAGTGTTAAATCTGAACCATCGTACTCTATACCGCAGTTCGATCTGCATAGCTATAGGTGAAGGAAACGGGCGTCTTAACTTGACCATGTTGAACTTATAGGTGTATTCTATCACGAAGCATTTTGACTGACATTGTTCCTAGATCCTGAAACATACGACGAGCTTGCATGTATTGATACATCAAAATTAAGAAAGTTGCTTGACATTTTGTTATTTTATTTTATTTTTTATTTAAGTGGCGTACCACTTCGGCACAGATTTTCTGTAAATAGTATGTGTATAAATAAGCTTGCAAATGTAATATTTATGTATTTCTACCGTATTTACTAAGTTCCAAGTAGAATACAAATGCAATGGGGTAACAATTAATAATTGAACATATAAGAAAAAACTCTGTGGCAATAAATGCACATTATAAAAAAAAACTAATAAAAATTAAGTAGATTGTGCGATATGATATGTGGCAATTTTCGAATAGAACAAAATGAAATATTTCGCACGTTCTGTAGGAAAAGAAAGACAAAATAGCTAAGACTTATAACCTATATGATAAAATATTTGGCATTTTTTATAACCATTATGATAAAATAGCTGACAATTATAACCGCTTTGATAGAATATCTGACACTTATAACCTATGTGATAAAACAGCTGACACTTATAACATATATTATAAAATAATTGACACTCCTAATATACACTTTTTTATAAAAATGGACACTTCCAACCTCTCTGATAAAATATCTGACACTTGTAACATATATGATTATTAAGCTGACACTTATAACATATACAATACAATAACTGACACGTATAGCCTATATGATATAATAGCTCACACTTATACCTATGTGATAAAATAACTGTCAGTTATAACCTATATGCTAAAATAAGTGACACTTATAACCTATGTGATAAAATGTTTGATAGTTGTGACCTATATCATCATATAGCCGACGCCTATAACCTATATGATAAAATAACTGACACTTATAACCCAGATAATAAAATAGCTGCCACATATAACCCATATGATACAATAGCTGACACTTATGACATATATGATAAAATAGCTGACACATATAACCCATATGATATAATAGCTGACACTTATGACATATATGATATAATAGCTGACACATATAACCCATATGATATAATAGCTGACACCTATGACATATATGATAAAATAGCTGACACATATAACCCATATGATATAATAGCTGACACTTATGACATATATGATATAATAGCTGACACATATAACCCATATGATATAATAACTGACACTTACGACACATATGATAAAATAGCTGACACTTATGACATATATATGATAAAATCGCTGACACATATAACCCATATGATATAACAGCTGACACTTATGACATATATGATAAAATTGCTGATATATATAACCCATATGATATAATAGCTGACACTTATAACATATATCATAAAATATTTGCCGCTTTATAAGGCAAACTTTGGTGGTCGAATATACGATGCAATCTAGGTTTTCCACACTTGGAAGGGCTTATGATACAATATTTAGCACTTTGGTGTAATACACAATACGATACATGGCTATTTGGGCATTCGATACATGGATTTGGTGCTTTTGGTTAAGCAATGGTTCACGCACACTGTAGGAATCCTATAGTGCCTGTGGTTGAACAAATTAAGAAAGTTGTTGAAAGTTTGTCTTTGAGAACACGCAAGGGATTTCTGTTGGTGGAATATACAATATGAAATTATATGTACCCGTCAAACAATTGCTATGACGTGGTTAAATCTTCCTCATACTTGGAATAATTTCGCTTCACTCATCGGAAATAAGAAATGCGACTTGAGCGCATTGTTTCAGATTTCAGTAAAAATTAAATCTTCGTCACACTTTCAGGATCTTTTGAACCAAACGCCATTATCATGAAATAGGGTCGATCTAAATAGTTTAGAAGTTGGGTGATTTAATTTGTTGACACAAACCCTGTCACCCCCCCCCCCCCTCCCCCCTCCCGCTTCATAGAATGGGGACCGCTAGTGTTCGACACCCCTACATACCCCAACATCCGCAATCGATTAAACGGTACACTGCAAAAAGTGGTTACATGTTTAACGTTTCATTTTGAGATGGGTAACATGTGAGATGCTTCATAATGCTACATGTTTCACCCTGTTTTCCCATGAAAACATGTCTCAAAGACGTGAGAATACAGCTATTTGAGGGTTGTGACATGTTTCAATCGCGTTGCCGTTTCACTATAATGACCAGAATAGCTGTTTGAAACATCAAAGCCGAAACACGTACAACCGAGTCGCAAAAGCGACATGTCTCAAGGAACACAGTATAAAGGACAGATAATGTTGTCTGGTGCATGGAAGCACTGGCTCCCAAAAAATTATTTCTGGTTTTTAGCGATCGTGAATATATCTGTCGGTATTGGGAATAAACAGACCGACCAATTTAACTGAATTACTTGCATCGCAATATAACTCTTCCAGGCCTAGTAGGGTATAGGGTATTTGACTGTTTGAGGCCTGCCAAGGCCTGGGAAGAGACGCCTCCTCCCCACTAAATATTTTTTCACTCCCTGATTCTAAAAGCTCCCAAAATATATCTTGGGGTCCGCTCTGCTAGAAAGTGCAAACATCAAAAAAATTCAATCCTTGAACACTTCGCAGTTACGTCATATTCTAAATATGACTTTTTGGTCGATTTTTCGTTCAGATTTTCCATTTTGTTTATTTGTGCCAGGTTCTCCGAAGTAAACTCCATAGTACATTAGGGAAGAATTATCTGATGTGAAATAAAATAGCTCATGCACTCTCTTATCCACAAAAAAATATATATATATATATATCGTAGAAAAAGGTAAAACACTACTTTTCTGCCATGATCGCCACTTTAAATTTGCCAATGATTCATACAAAAAAAAAAAATACACAGCAGTGTCGCTATAAACAAGCGCTGAATGAGCGCAAAGACCTCCGTCGAGGCAACAGGGTCAGTAGGGGAATAGTACATCACTGAATAACATAGGGCCGGATGCCAAGCTCAATTTTGCATTTGTTGACGTGAACTTCACCAATGGTAATTAACGTGAGGTTCCCCACTAGCATGTCCAGCTAGGGATGTGGAAGTCACATTCCCCACAAATAATATTTCTTTGATTTCACGTGCTTGAAATATTGGGGTATGGAATAGAGTATATTGATGGAAAACCTGGAATACTGCTTGAGATATTAGGCCCCTTCCCACCCACACCTCCCCATGAGAGGACACCCCACCCAAATCAACACGTTGGCGGCAGAAATGAGACCCTGTGTGCCTAGTTTTACCAACTTGCTTGTGATTTTATGCTATAGGCCCTACACATCAACACTTCATATTTTGTACGTGTACAGTATAGCATCCTCATTGACAGAATCCTCTACAAAACACATCTGATTTTACCGACACTTCGTTCTGATCTGTCTCGGCATCATGTGTGGATTCAATGGGCTCGGAATAATTTTGTATACTGGTGGTTATTGTATCTTACATCAAGTTTATGGCTGGAACTATGAAATAAATTTAAAGGTAAACATATGCCAAAGCATTGTACATGTATATGTGCTATGTCGCTGTAAATTGCAGGATTAGTGGTCTGTGGACTGCGTGGTACAGTTACAGGCAGCGGCACATGTCTGCATAAGTTTTTCAGTGCTCTCCAGGTAAATGCCATGACTGGAAATATGAAATTAATTCAAAAGTAAACATGCCATATATGACATTGTACATGTATAAGCTTATACATGTGACATGTTGCTGTGAATCACACGTTTTTTGGCTTGTGAACTACATGATACTGTTATGGGCAGGAGCACATGTTTGCAGAAGTTTACTGATGGTTTTGCAGTCCGAAACAGGCAGGGAAATATGAATTTGACCCAAAAATCAACCGAACTATTACACAAAAATACTACAATATAGTACATGTTGTTTGCAGGGGCGTCACTAGGATTTCAAAAGGGGGGTGCGAATGTTTTCAATTTCCAAGGGCGGATGCAGTCAAAGTTCATAGTGATTTACACAAAGCTAAAATAAGGGAATCCTGTCAGACCAATAGTGGAGGGTCAAGGGGCCGCTTAGGCCCCGGAAGTTTCGGTGTCCTAGGTTGCTGGAGATTCCACCCCGCCCCTCCCCCCCTTCCGTAGATCCGCCCTTGATTTCCCATTTTTCACCATCCCAGGATTGCGCTCCAAGGGCGCACGTTTTTAGGGGGTCTGGGCGCTGGAAAATTAATAACTTTTTATGCTTTTTTCCTGCATTTTAGCGTATTTTAATGCTAAACTAAGATTTTATATCTTACATAATTGTCATATTTCCAATCTACGGACAAAAAGTGGGGTGCGTTCGCACCACACGCACCATGGATAGCGACGCCCTTGGTTTGTGTTGAAGTTTCACACAATTTGGATTTCACGGACTACGTGACAGGTTTATCATGTACGACACATGTTGGCGGAACTTTATTGATTGTTTTCCAGTCCGAAACAGGCAGGAAAATATGAATTCGCAGAAAAAAGCAAACCTGCATTTTACATAACAAAGACATAAATTTGGTACATGTGCTGCGCGTTGATAAATCGCACAATTTTGATTTGGCAGACTACGTGAAAGTCTTATGGACTACGGGACATGTTGGCGGAAGTTTTCCAATGCATTCCCAGTCCCAAGCAAGGAAGGAAATATGAATTTGACCCAAAAATCAACATGACTATTACACAAAAATGCTACAATATTGTACATGTTGTTTGCGTTGAATTTTTGCACAATTTGCACTGTTAAAAGGATTTGGTCAATTTGACCATAACTTCCATGGTTCAGACACGACAGACCATAACTTTTCTGGTCAAATCGCTGTTTGACCATGGCTCTGATGGTTCTTCTGACCATACTTGGTATGGTCTGTCGCGTCTGTACCATATCGTTCTAACAGTGTGGATTTCAAGGACTACGTGACAGGTTTATCATCTACACCACATGTTATCAAAACTTTGCTAATGGTTTTTTAATCTGAAACAGGCAGGGAAATATGAATTTGCAGAAAAAAGCAAACCTGCATTTTACATAATAAATACATGAATTTGGTACATGTGCTGTGCGTTGATAAATCGCACAATTTTGATTTGGCAGACCACGTAAAAGTCTTATGGGCTACGGGACATGCTGGTGGAAGTTTTAATGCATTTCCAGTCTCAATCAAGCATGGAAATATAAATTTGACCCAAAAGTAAACATGAATTTTGAATAAAAACAAAGAAAAATAGCACATGTTGTTTGCGTTGAATTTTCATACAATTTGGGTTTCACAGACTATGAGACAGGTTTGCCATCTACGTCATATATCAGTGGAAGATTACGGATACTTTTTCCGGGCCCAAACATGCAGCAAAATAAAAAATAAACGAAAAATAAAACATGCATTTTACAGTTTTACACAACATTACAAGTATATGGACCACGCCCCCTTTGTTCGATTATTGATTTAACGACTAATTGGCTATAGTTCGATGGAACGAGACTATCTGCGTTAGAACATATGTCATAGAACATGTTCGCATAGATCTGGAGTAATGAAACACTCTTGGAAACAAGAAATGAACAACATGTCTTGGTTTGCGCGACCTTGGTGACCTTCCCCACCGTAAATTTTATTTCGATAAATAGAGCCTAATAACGTGTTTGCTGGTGGAAAGGGAATATTTCCTGCCTCCTAGATTTTCACAAATGGTTCCAAAAGGTTTCAAAAAGTTTCAATTTGGAATGGAGTCTATCGGGGGAGAGAAGAAGCGAAAAATCGCATTGTCCGTCTCTCCAAGCTCATGAGCTGGAGGGCCGCCATGTTCAATGCAAGACGGTACATCTTCGGAAAATTTATGACCTATCTCAGGTTCTTAGCGTGACATGTACTTGATCAGGTCAGGGCATTTGCAGCATTTCTGTTCTTCATTCAATACATAGTACTGTTCACACGCCCTATGATATGTACTTTTGTATCCAACATTATGCAAGTTTTGTTGTTAAAAAAATAAAACTTAACGTTGAACTTGTAGGCCTACTCGTTTGAAGCAGCAGACATAATTTAGTTGACCTAGATTCTGCATTGAAGATCAACCATTGAAACGCGGAAAATAACGAATTACGTCAGTTATACCGTATTTTCGCCTGCATGTTGTCTGATCGTACTATTCTTGTTTATCTGATGATGCTAAACAATAATGATCTTGTGAACTTTGGGATAGGTCATAAATTTTCTGAAGATGTACCATTTTGCATGTTCAATCTCTCGGTGGATGCAGGACAGAACCGGATAGCTCTGGTTTCGAGATTGAGGTGGAACCCGACTACAGAAGCAAGGCCCACTGCAATGCATTGCAATGGGGAACCCCATTATTTCAATTGTGTCCAAAGAAAAAGTGCAAGATTTCGTCGGGAACCATGACGATCCCTATTGGAAATACTATGAGTCGTGGGTTCCCCATATGACAATTATTTGGCGGGAGATTTCACGTTGCGTTCCTAGACCTCCGTCTGATCGACGGAGGTAAAAAATAGTGACATTGATGGGGCATCATTGAGGGCTTGTGTTGGAAGAAACAACAACTGTGGTTCTTTGTGTGACCAGAGCTACATCCAGTATTTTAAATGTGTGTAGCGCATCAGGATATTTTCTGGACAATACGATTGCTCTATATACGATTACAGCCTTGCGCGGGATTCGGCCATTGTATGACACAAAGGACACCAAACCATGCAGGCATCTTCACATTTCAAGTTAAATACTACACTAATGTTTCGTCATTTACCTTGACCTATTGAATAGAGTAAATTGGTAAAAACTAGGAAAAGCACGTGATGTCATATAGCCAATCAACATAGGAGCTTGCCAACACAGTGCAGCGAGGATTTTCTTTGATGTCAGCCTGTGAGATTTCCAAATATGGCAATCAAAATTGAATTTTAAAGAGGTCATACATTGCACTCCTCCTAATATGGATCACGAAATATTTATAGAGCTATGACATCATCAAACTCATATTCTGATCAGATATTGTGTTTATATGTTCAGCCAAGGCAACACGTGTGGTGTTCGACTTGGATATGCGAAGATGAAACCAGGAGGAGAGAGGGGATATTATTTTTTATCTTTATGAAAATATTGAAAATTGTTGGTGTGTAAAAACATTTTCCTCCTTCCTCTCTGACTGTGACCACTGTTGCGACAACTTGGGATAATTCCAGGACTCCGCTATCATAATAATCATCTACGATCCGTATTCCTTTCCCGAAACGGAATGGAATTTCAACGACTCTCACTGGGAGATATTTACCGCGAGCAGATGAATGAATGATAGAATCATTTTCAAGTTACAGACATTCATGTATCTAAGTCAGCAAGTATGGTAAATATCTGTATGCAATATAGTACCCCTGTTGAGAGCTGCTTCCTGTGTGCTGGATTAGGCTGTGTCATGTCAACAGACCGATGTGGCAACTTGAGTAAATTATTATTTTGGTTAATATCTGAATGTAAATGTACCATTTGGTGTAAATCTGTGATCTGGTTCACCAAAACATGAGCACATTATTGTCATGAACAATTTGCACGCCATGATAAATGGGTTCACATCAGGAATTATGATGTACCGAACATATATCTGTCTGGAATGATCACATTCATTGTTAACCTGAGAAGCAAGCTTGTCTATTCTATATGTTCCTGTCTGTAGCCTATCGTTATTGTTGGTTTACACCCGAGTTGGACTTCCATCGAAGATAAGGGAATAAAAACTGATGTAAGCTGAATTTAATAAACGATTCGTGTATTTCTGTTTCTTTCACAGGCGATCTGGCGATCTGATGAAACATGTAATGGGAGATGGACTATTTTGAATCACTTACAAGTTTGAGACATGTTCGGACACGTTTCAGTTGCGACATGTCCCAAAAGTTGGGACAACGTCATGTTTGGGCTTAGACGTTTCATTTTGAAACATGTAGTCGGCCGTAACATGTTTCAGATTGAGAGATGTACATACAACACATGTTTCACTGTGCAGGATGTCACATGTTTCAAACGGACACATGTTTAACGACGACATGTCCATATTGAGACACCATTAACACATATGAGGATGACACGTGTTTCAAATTGAAACATGAAGCCGTTTCCAAATGAAATATGTACATACTCACATGTCTCAAAAGTTGGAACAAAATCATGTTTCATTTTGAGACGTTAAACATGTCGCCAATTTTTACAGTGTATCTGTCTATCACTTGAAGTATTTTGCAATGCATTATTCCAGAAGCAAAAGAAATGGAAGTCTGTATCCTTACACATCAGACTAGCTAGAAAGCACTGGCCATCGCCTCCCCGCTATGATGTGACGTAGATGCGCAGATCAGGTATGTGTCGTTTTTCGCGCATAGTCAACACAAAAATCGAGTGATGCATCATGGGAGATGAGTTGATCATGAAATTTGAATACTCAACTTATGAAACGTACATAATTAGTCACACCCGTTATTTCCGCGTGTGCATTTAAATTTCATCTTGGGGATGGCAAGAATCTAGTGGTGTAGGCTGTTTGACGAGTGTCAGTGCTGTCTAGCTAGTCTGATCTATGATACAGACTTCTTGTTCAGTTGTTTTTGATTATTCTCAGTCAATGGCCTTTCGGAAATATTAACCCTACCAGGCCTTGAGGGGTGGGAGAGGGGGGTGGCATGGCCCCCCCACCAAACTTTCTGCGCTATCTCCGGAATGACAAAAATTGAGAGCTGTCACTTCGGGGCTTTGTAGTTTATCATATTGGAGTCATTTTGAGCCTATTTGCCTAACTCTCCCGAGCAGAGGAGCATGGATAAATTCAAGATGGCGGTCACGTGGGGTACTAGAAAAGTGATGTTTTCGTCATTTTTTTCCAAAATTTCTACTCTTCCTGTGGGCAAAGCCAAATTCATTTCACATCAGATTAATATTTACTGATTTATCATGCAGTTGGAGAAATTGCATAAATAAAAAATTCGAAAAATCTGACCAAGAAATCGACCAAAAAGTGCCTTTATTTTAATGACGTCTCTGTGACGTCATCGAAGCGGTCATCTCGATTTTGTTTTGTTTTTTTACATTTTCTGGTAGAGCTTGACCCAAAGGTATACTGTGGTAAGTTTCAGACACCTAGCTTAAGGGGTAAGAAAAAATAAACATATTCCGTGACATCTTTTCAGTGTCTTGCTAAAATAGTGATGGAGAATGGACATGGATTCCGCGCAACGTTCGATACATGTACCCGATTTTTACTGCTTGTTTCGTTAGAACTTTGCTTAATCGGAACAAAAAACGTCATATTCTCTCTCAGTTAGATTCCGTTTCGATACATAATTTCCTGTGCTGAAAGAGTGGAATCTCAAGGAAGATAACTCTAACGTTAATTGGGACGACGAAAGAGATGGTATATTTTAAACGGAGAAATTTCCCCAAAATGAACTGTCGTTTTCTTGCGGGTTTTTAGTGTTTTTATTCACCTAGATATCAGAAGAATATGAAACGACTACAGGGTCAATTACCAGCTGTGAATTATATTTTGGATTACGATGATATTAGATCATCATAGTTGTGCCCATTCGCGACTGCTCGGCCTATTCCGTCGAAGTCATAGTACCTCGCGCATTAATGGTGTAAGGATTTTGCACCGTGATCCGCCGCACGTGAGGCACACCATATGCTACAGGATGTCTTTCCGCTCACATAATCCTCGTTGTATTTCTCCCTTATCAGGAGATAAAATATATATCCAAATGAAATGGATATTCCCCTGATTCTACCCTCGAAGGATCTCTTCTAATTTGAGATGTTTCTCCTGATTTTCGTCACAAGCTTGTTTAGTTGCTTTTGACATGTGACATGCGCTGTCTGGAGTTCCGTCAAGATACTGTGCTTTGAACATGGATGCCAATATGTATTCCTAGCAGTGCGACTCAAGGTAGAATGTCCGACATTATAGTACGAGACCGTGCCGAGTGAGTTGTGCCAACTACGTTATCGACACACTCATTATAGTATATTTGCCAACAGTGATAATTTGTAAGACTCTCGATAATAGGTAGTTCTGTCCTCATGTATGTTGCAACTTTGAAGAAAGACGGTTCTATTTTCTCACAAATATCTTTAAATTCAATGTCTGATCCACAGCAGATCGAGAGTGAATCAAACTAACAGGGTTATTTGACCAACAATTTGTTTGACAGTAGAGAGGAAGATCAACTGCGTTATAGTTCTCATTATAAAATCAAGTACTTGAAATTGAAAACTCGTAAAACAGGTAATGTTGTTAACAAAAAGTAACGCTGTTAACAAAAATTATGTCAATTTTGTTACCATAATGTCAACTACGTTATAGCTAAATAATATATAGCCCTCACCAGTATGAGGGCTATAGGTCGGCCCCAGTCACCTCCAGCGAGGGTTTTAGATAATTTTATTACGAATCACCCACCTCTGAAAAAACCCCACTATTTTGAAATCTTGCGCGCTATTGTGAAATAGTAACGAATATATCGCCGTCTGAATTTTCCAGTCGACAACTTCCACTTTATACGCGCCATGTTCAATTGCAAACGGCTCAGCACACATATACCGTGACGTCACCAACATGGCGCGTAGAGAGTTGAAGTTTTCGACTGGAAAATTCAGACGGCGATATATGCGTCACTATTTCACAATTGTGCGCAAGATTTTAAAATAATGCGCAGGAGGGGATAGAGATTAGATGTACGGCAGTTTCAGAGGTGGGGGATTCGTAATAAAATTATCTAAAACTCTCGCTGGAGGTGACTGGGGCCGACCTATAGCCCTCATACTCATATTATTTAGCTACTACGTTACTAAATAGTAACAGACGTTACCAAATAGTAATCGGCATGTCTTGTCCGATATGCAGACCCAACATGATATCGGATATGAAATGTTGAGCGATATGTCAGTCCATCTAGCTGCAAGATCTATGACGTTACCGTACGTTTCGTAACTTTTGTCTAACTCTGCTGAACCCGGGGCTAGGGGCCGTATGCACCCATGTACTTCACGATCCTCAAGGTGCCCACAATTAAAGCGTGACTGAGATACATCATTTTCTAGATAACGACTTTACAACGAAAATCATATGGATTACGAATACTGATCAGCGATACGGATTTGATATTTTTAGAACACCGTGATGTCTTGTCAGCATCATTGAAAACTGTTGGCCGCTTGTCTCTTGCAGGGAAGTAGCCTATATATCTACTATCATTGTTGTTGTTGGTGGTGTTTTTTAAAGATTTTATTTAAATTTTTGTTGGTGCTAATGGAATAGGTTTTTGGATTATGGACGACGGCGGAATACTGAATAACGGACTAGACGTTTGTATTCCTAAAGTTGAGAGAAATCCGTCAAACCGTTAAACGTTGAGGAGATAAATAACAATTCCATAAGGCTTTGGCAGCTGTAATTGACGAAGCCGAAGAACTAAAGATGTGTTTTTTTTGTCAAGCTGTTTGAACATTCAGACTAGCAATATATATGTACGTGGTCGTATCATATTCATGCACAAGCCGAATTCTCCTTTCACATCTCGAATTCGAAGTGTGAAGGCAGAAATCGGCTTGTGTATGAAGATGGGTTATATGATCGGTGCATAGATGTCGGGTGAGTATGCCATGAAGAACATAATTATTTTCATGATATTTTGATCATTTCATGGAAATTCGTCTCCCGGGAGGATGTTCATTGAGCTAGAGTATTGTCCTGGGGGATATTCGAATTTGCAGCTTTACTGTGGAATTTCGCAGACTATAATCAGAATTGTCCGTCGTGAGTTTCCAAGAGCCTATAAAATCGCCCCTAGTGCTGCGAGAAGCCTAGTCCAACGGTTGATTCTAGGCTACAGAGTGTCTATTATCACAGCCGGGATAAAATATCATGTAATCATTGCGTGCTTATTTTATTTGATCACTGTATTTTGACATGTGGATCAACGAGCAAAATGTAAGGCAAGTCTTTCATTCAGCCCTTCAAGAAATATTCCCCTTGCAAGCGAACAGATACTGTACCGAGAGTATTTACCGAGGTCCCGTGCACCGAGAATTGAACCATCCTGCAATGGCGAGACCGGAACACGTAACATATAGCAAGCGTCAGATCCGACAGTCAATATACAGCCGTCGTCCATAAACAAATTTCCGCGTCAATAACCGAAAGACTTATTTCGTATGACAGTTAACACCAATTCCGAATGTGTATGAAATAAAAACAAGAAAATCACAAGATGGTCCCCAAGAGAGAAGCGGTCAACAGTTTTCACTGATGTCAGCAAGACATCATGATGTTATTTACATAAAATCCTAATCACTGCCAATTATTTTTTATCCAAATGAATTTCCGAGTCATTTTCCAGCGTAGGTATCTCAGATTGTGACTGTTCAGTTGAAAACCATGGTTATGTAAAATGCATGATATTCCAATGGCCCCTAGCTCCAGGTTAAGCGGAATTATACACAAGTTACGAAGCGCAGCGCCAGAGATCTTGTCCGCTGCGACCGTGTTTTTACTGTCAGTGTACGATAATTATAACAGAGTTTGAGAAATTTTGAATGGAGGCGTTTTGGTAGTATAGACCCGTTTTACAAGTTTCTGTAGTAATTACAATCGTCACAGTCTGCACATGATATAGCAAATGCTACCAGGCGAGATATGTATACGCCGTATGCAGGTCCTTCTGAATATTGCTATCCAGAAATGGGTAGTGAACGATGGCGAAGTGATTTGCTCTCATGCAGGACGGGGAATCTGAGATTTTGGCAGAGAACAAATCATTCACGCTTTCCCAAATCAGCTGCTACCATTAAAGAACCGTTTAGGTTTCACTACTTCAGTCAGTTTCACAAATTTGGCCGCTGCTGAAGAAGGAGCCTCTTAGGTTTCGCAACCGCAGTAGCTGACAGAGTAGATACCTACTCAGGGTTCACAATTTCAGTCGCTGTCAAGAAAACAGACAGTTGGTTTTCACCACTTCAGCTTCTATCCTGTCCGTGAAAATATTCAAATTAAATTCTTCAGCCGCGGCCGGAGAAGATGCTTAGGTTTCACCCCTTCTATTGCTACCGAAGAGGACATTACGTTTCATAACTTCATTTGCTATTGGAGACGATAGTTAGGTTTCACTTCTTCAGCTGCTACTGGATAAGATACTTAGGTTCATCACTTCAGCTGCTGTCGAAGAAGAAACTTAGGTTACAGTCAGAAAAGACGCTTAGGTTTCACCAATTCAACTGTTGTCGAAGAAGTCACTTAGGTTTCATATCCACCGCTATTGGGGAAGATGCGTAAGTTTCACCTCTACATCTTCTGTCAAAGAAATGCTGGGGTTTCACCACCTTAGTTGCTATCGGAGAAGACGCTCAAGTTTAAACACTTCAGCTGGTGACACTTAGGTTTCGCCACTCCGGTTGCTATTATAGGTTAAGTTAGGTTTCACGACTTCATCTGCTTTGAGAGAAGACGTTTATGTTCCACGACTTCAGCTGCTGTCGGGCAAGACGGTTATGTATAACAATTGCTGTTGAATTATCACCGATTTACCGTCAGATCAGCCTATTATTGTATCAACGTGGTAGATAATTGGGTTTCCCCAGTGTTACTGAAAAATCACGTGAGATTCGTCCGCGAGGTCAAGGACGAATCATATGATTCACCATTGTGACCAAAGAAGAAGCATACGACTGATCCATGAGGCCAAAGATTATCTGTTCTGCGATCAATGGGGTAAACAAAGAAGCATACAATCCCCCACAATGCTACAACGAAAGCAGCATATGGTTAATCCATGAGACCAAAGACTATCTGATCCCCCATCTGTGAGGTAAACGAAGAAGCATACAATTCCTCCACGATGTTACAAAGAAAGTAGCATATGGTTAATTCATTAGGCCACAGACTATCTGGTGCGTCATCTGTGAGGTAAACGAAGAAGCATACAATCCCCACACAATGCTACAAAGGAAGTAGCATATGCATGGCAGTATTTTCGTTATTTTGGGATTACACTATCTTAGAATAGCACAAATTCTATTGCTGATAATTGGTCGAGTCCAGTGCGGGATTCGAACCAGCGACCCCAGCTAAAGTCCGGCACCTAATCGCCAGCACTGTATCGGCGATCTAAACCACTCGGGCAACGTGCCTCCTACAAAATAGGAGGTAGCAGACTGGTAGTCTTGAAAGCGAACATACAATACCCCTCTGATGATCGTAATGACGCCAATTTTTCAGCACTAGAATTTGTGCTATTCTAAGATAGTGTAATCCCAAAATAACGAAAATACTGTTATACGATCGCTTTCCAAACGACAAAAATATGTCAGCATATGCATGGTTAATCCATGAGGTTAAGGACTATCTGTTCCGCCATCTATGAGGTAAATGAAGAAGCATACAACCCCCGCAACGCTACAAAGAAAGAAGCATATGGTTAAACCATGAGACCAAAACCATATGATCCGCCATCTATGAGGTAAACGAAGAAGCATACAATCCCTCCTCAATGCTACAACGAAAGAAGCATATGGTTAATTCATGAGGTCAAATATGATCAGATCTGCCATCTATGAGGTACGGTAAATAAAGAAGCATACAATCCATCCACAATTCGACATGGAAAGAAGCATATGGTTAATCGATGAGGTCAAAGACTATCTGATCCGTCATCTATGAGGTAAGCGAAGAAGCATACAATCCACCCACAAAGCTACAATGACAAGAGCATATATCTAATACATGCGGTCAAAAACTATCTTATCCGCCATCTATGAGGTAAACGAAGTCATACAAACCCTCCTCAATGCTACAACGAAAGAAGCATATGGTTAATTCATGAGGCCAAAGACTATCTGACCCGCCATCGATGAGGTAAACGAAGAATCATACGATCCGTTCACCAGACCAAAGTATATAAGCATATGATCAAAAGATGAGGGTGGGGCGGGGGGGGGGGATTAAGAACATGGTAGATGATCCATCTATGAGGTAAAAGAAGAAGCATATACAATCCGTTCACTAGACTAAAGAACAAGCATATGATCCATCGACGAAGCCAAAGATGAACACATTATCCATTCGCGAACACACAGAAGAAGCATTCATTTAATCAGTGTGGTCACAGAAATATTCACATAGATTTTGGGATTGTAGTGAATGATCATTTCGCGAGAAGAAAGAAATATTAGACATCAATAATCTGTGTATGATGGCCGTGAAGGGACATCGCTGTATTGTGTTATGAATCACACGAAGGCATGCAGGATGCTAGGTCAGGATGCGAAGGACGAAGGCAGGATGCGAAGCGCGAAGTTAGGATGCGAAATCAAAACATGAAGCGCGAAGTCAGGATGCGAAGTCGCAAAGGCAGGATGCGAAATGGCGAAGCCAGAATGCGAAGCACGAAGTCAGATGCGAAATCAAAACAATGCAATGCAAAGACTGAAAGCGAAGCGCGAAGTGAGGATGCGAAGGCAGGATGCGAAGCGCGAAGTCAGGATGCGAAGTCGCGAAGGCAGGATGCGAAGTGCAGAAGCCAGGATGCGAAGCGCGAAATCAGGATGCGAAGTCAGGATGCGAAGCGCGAGGTCAGGATGCGAAGTCGCGAAGGCATGATGCGAAGTGGCGAAGTCAGGGGCGGTTGACTTCGTGCTTCATGTTTTGATTTCGCATCCTGCCTTTGCGACTTCGCATCCTGACCTCGCGTTTCGCATCCTGCCTTCGCCACTTCGCATTCTGCCTTCGCGACTTCGCATCCTGACTTCGAGTTTCATGTTTTGATTTCGCATCCTGACTTCGCGCTTCGCATCCTGCCTTCGTCCTTCGCATTCTGACTTCGCATCCTGCCTTCGTGTGATTCATAACATAATACAGCGATGTCCCTTCTCGGCCATCATACATCACCGTAGGAACAATTCCTGACCCAAACTTCATCATTCAGGTAGAGAGGCCTACCTGCCTACGCTCATCTGACTAACAATCCCTCGCTATATCGTTCACAATAATGCCGCTAAAATAAAGACAGAGGGGGACTTTAGGGCAAGCCATGTGACGGAAACCGATACGCGGATGCACAGCGGAGGATCGACGGCCCTTCTTTTGTTAGCTCGGCTCTTTCCATATCTCTTAACGATTAACTGAGCAAATCCAATGAGTATAGGCTATATTTGAGAGTGGGATTATCACGGATGGCTGCATTCTAAAGTGGGAGTCGTACACCATTCGATAACTATCGCCGACTTGAAAGCATGCAGAGGAAGTGGGTTTTCATTGCATTAAGACTGAACTTCATCACGGCCTTAATACGTTATGACAGATCATCTCAAACCCGATGGAATTTGAAGAGGTAGAGTACATAGAGTAGACGTATCCTCCCATCTCATCAAAGTTGAGGATGGTAAAGCTTATGTAGTACGAAAATAAAGAAAGGAAACACAGCTTGACTCCTTTCAAAGATAACCAATAATCCATTTAACTGTTTTTGTCATGCTTTTTATAAAAGAATATTGAGATGACATTGGGTGGCTGTTGTACCGCTGACAAAGAACCGTCTGGTACAATTAGGCTAAGGTCATGGTCGAGGCATGATTGGTGGCATAAATGTATATATGTGACCAGCTGGACTGGCAGATTTTTATAAGATTTTGGTTTATATTTGGACAACATCACTAACAGTCATGCCTTTATCACCACCTTCAATAATTAAATAAATAAATAAATGAAAGCGTTCAATCGAAAAAATGAATAACCATTTTAGCATCAACATGAAGTCTACTGGTACCGCAAATCGTCCGGGTGGATCATTTTGAAGTCGTGTGAGTCAGGAGTAATGCATCGTCTTGTCGCAACATCGGACTACCTTGGTATATGGATTAGCCAGTAATAAATAAGGATTCGTTTATACTTTAATCCTCCGCTTCATTTCGACAGACAGGCCATTTCCTACTATCCAAGGGTTTCCCCAAGTAGAATTAGTCCGCAGCCAAAGATCGTTTATCGACGTGCTATATAACACACATACCATTGCTACAGTCACAAGTAACATGGATTTTTATTTCTGATCTCAATTAATCACGGCAGGTAAAAAGCCGGCCAGGTAAACTGTAAGGCCTTACGGCTCAGACAACTGCTCTGGCGTTTCTTTCAATATGGACCACAGGCAATCAGTTGCCTTGGCAACGGTGAAGAGCTCTTCTTTCCTCGGCCTCGGCTTGATTTACTGAGTATTTGAAAAGGTAATTATTCCCTTCATCTAGCACAAGTATGCGATGTTCTCCAAAAATACCATTGTCCGACCAACCTAGGACAGTTATTGTTCACGTTGTTTCTTTCCGTACGCAGTTGAAATTATTTTGTACAAATATAATTTAGAGAAAGTCACGATTGCCATTGACGGTCTGAGCAGGTCGATAGTTTTGAGGAGCCGGTAATTACCTCTCTGCTCGCGTTCATCGTCCTCACAACGTGTGTTTCACCGACAGCGCCGGATAAAAGGGAAAGGGGGGTTCAAAAATTCTCAAGGAGCCTCTTTTCCCTAGACGTGTGGGTAGTACCAATTTTTCACCTGACGCATGTAGCGTGCTGTTGCCCAAACTCCGACCACAAAACAAACCGCTTGTTGCCAAGCGGCGAACAATGCTGAACCAAAGGAGTTTGCCTAATCTATTGTTATGTCATTGTTTTCGGTGAATACTTGTTGGAATTAGAGATCTTGTTATCTTGCTTGCTTTCCCTTTTCTAACAAAAGATATCCGCACACAATCATGCCCATTCCCTATCAATTACAATGATTGATTTTCTTGGAATTGTCCATCGATCGAGTCGACGGCATCACACGTTAATATAAATTACATAACACCAAAGAAAAATGGTTTGTTCTAAATAACTTCACAACGAAGAGATTGGCGGTATACTCTATATTCCAAGGTATATAATTATATTTATTTAATATCTTTTAGATAATAGAATACGGAAATCTGATCGATGCTTTGCCTGCATATATCACACAATTAGAGATCGTTCTGTTCTTCTTGCTAGTTAAAATAAAAATATGGACAACGAGGACCCTTGGACGGAATATCTGGAAGATACTGTAATCCACGGTGGCCCATTGGGCACATGGATTTTTTTATTACTTTTTCTAATTTTCTTGAGGATTTTCTATATTTATCGCCTATTTTCTACAAGCAGTTCCTGGTTGATCGCACATAATTTATTTAGATTTCTGTCTTTCCTAGTAACGTTTCCACCGCAGTGTAAGCTTCTCAAAGAATTCAGTTGGTTTTCGGTGGAGAAAAAAGAATGAAGAAATTGTGACGACTAAGAATGCGAGAAATCTGAAGAAATTCAGTGATAAACTAGACAAGCTGTAGAACATAGGCAAAAAAATAGAGAAAACTCCTGAAAAATTACAAAAACTATAAAAAATGTCGATGTCCCCAATGAGCTACCCTACGTTGCAGACCGTATATACACACGTCATAGTTAAACGCCACGCCCTCTTAATAAGTTCGTTACTCTGTCCAATCGCCACAAAATGTAATAAAATCTAAGATGGCCGCTCACATGACAGTTACATCATTTTTTTAGAAGGCATATTTTGATTTTTCGATTTTTTATGTATGTGATTTCCTTTCAAAGCTGCATGATAAATAAGAAAGTAATAATCTGGTGAAAAATAACATAGTTTTTGTCCGCTATTATACGCAAAAAGGCCTGACATTTCTGATACCATACATGGCCGCCATTTTGAATTTACCTATGATCTGCAAGGAAGATTATGCAAACAGGCTCAAATTCACCCCAATATGATAAACTACGAAGTCACGGCCTGTCAGCTCTCAATCTTGTGTCGTTCCGAAGACAGGGGAGAAAGGTAGGGCAGAATGTATCATCATGACTATAAATAAATTCCATTCACTCTGCATCTCATGTATCAACAATATTGCGACAAAGCTAGCTATAGTAAAGGAAGGTAACTCGATTTTAATCTTGGAAACTACAATGCTCATGAGTTACAAAGCATATCATCCAGGCTATATAATTTCCAACTGCTATTCATCACATGTATCAATAATTTAAGAGATGTGTGATTAATGAAGTATCCCAATGACATCAATATGACGTCATCGAACCGGAAGTAAGCTGTTATATGCAGTATCGAACTCTTATGGCGATTAGAATGGACTGATTTCGGTCAAAGTCTCACGTGATTAAACATGGCGGTCGTATAGGTGATTCTGATAGCTCGGATGTTCACACGGTAATCGAACATACAGGTATGAAATGGCAACTTTATGGGGTATCACACATTGTCAATGAGTATTCATACATGATTCTGATTGGTAGAGTGTCTTTGCTCTTGCTCCTAGCTCCTTGGCGAACCCTTTGCTCCTCTCTTGATCCTTTGTTCCTTGTCAGATACTTTGCTCTTCGCTGAAGCTTTTGCCCACCCCTTAACCTCCCCTTTGCTCTTCTCATGACCCTTTGCTCGTCTCTTGACACTTCGTTTTTTTTTGCCCTTTGCTTTCTGTTCGATCTTGACTCGTATAACTGTCCAGAGAGGTTACCGGGGACCGGATAAGCCACAAATTTACATTCAAGAAGATGAGACGCAGATATTTGTTCGTTGAACTAAGGGGTTGGTGGCGAGGCCAAGGATTTAACCCGTTATGAGTTTAGTTTCAGGAAAGACATGGAGGATACTTGTTGACACTGGGTCAGCAGTGAGCTTACTGTCTTCATATACCTATGGGAAGAAGTAAACTGATTCTTAAGGAAACAGATGTGGCGCTCAGTAATGCTGATAGTAGTCTATTGCTTGCCCTTGGGGTTGTGGAGTTGAACTTTACTTTAGATGGCTTGGCTTTCTTTCATGATTTTGTTATAGCTGAGCTAGATTTACCTGGCATCATTTGGATAGATTTGCTCGGGCGCTATGATATGACGATAAGGATATCATCTGGTGTTTTACTGGTAGGTGAAAAGGAATTCTATTTGCAAAGGACACTGGAAGCCCGATGTGTTGTGGTGAAGTTATCGAGAAAGGTGATTATCCCACCAGCCTCTGAAATGATGGTTACGGGGTATGTAAAAGTCCACAAGAGCGTATCATACAGAGTCGAGTCAGCTAGACATTTTGAGGGGAAGGGCGTCCTTATGTCTAGGGCTATGGTCAATCCTAGGAACATAATGCTTTCTGTGATCAGTGATACCGATAGTCTTATAGGTCTTCTTACGCGCACAATGGTTGCACTCCCATAGCCTTCAGACGAGGCTATAAAGAGTACCGATAGCAGTTTGGAGTCTGTATAAAGCGTACTGCCCCTGGCCGTCTGGTAGGATTGCTAGATTATGTGTCAGACAAGATGACCCAGATTCAAAAGAATGGTGTGGCGGAACTATTGGTCGAGTTTCGGGATGTTTTCATGGGTACTGATGGTAGACTTGGACGCATTGACATCGTGAAGCATCACATCAGAACGGGGGAAGCCATTCCTATAAAGATTCTCCATGAAGGCTTCCATTATTGCAGCGAGAAACCGTAGATAAGGAGTTACAGCGCATGCTTGGAGAGAATGTAACAGAACCTAGTGAAAGTTCTTGGTCATCTCCGGTCTTACCGGTGAAGAACAATGACGGAACCACTAGGTTCTGTATAGATTTCCGGAAGTTAATCTCCGTAACTATTCAGGATTCATTGGATGCATTATCTGGTTCCTACTGGTGTCGCACCTTGGATTGGAATGTACAATCACAAGGAAAAGGCAATGTCCTCCCAACATGAAGGACTATTTCAGTTCAAGGTGATGCCCTTTGGGTTATGTAATGCCCCTGCTAGTTTTGAACGTTTGATGGAGTTGATTCTTGAAGGATTACAATGGGAGAAGTATATTTGCTACTTGGACGATGTAATAATATTTGGCAGTACATTCGAAATGTCCAAGCAGAGTTTGGGGGAGGCATTTCATCGGCTCAGGAAGGTTAATCTCAAGCTTAAACCCCCCAAGTGTTCTCTATTCCGTAATGAATAAGTGTTCCTTGGGCATTTTCTATCCGGGGAAGAGATAATGTGCGACCCTGTTAAGGTAGAAGCCGTCTCCAACTGGCCCAGACCAAGGAATAGTTCAGAGGTGCGAGGTTTTCTGGTTCATGTGGGATATTATTGTAGAGGTTATTTCCCATTTTTGGTCTATTGCCGAGCCTTTGATTAATTTGACTAGAAAAAAAGTTTGCGTGCAGTGAGAAATGTGAGGTATATTGCAATGCCTTGAAAGATCTTCCTCGCCAATATTAGCCTACCCGAATGCGAGTGCAGGGTTCATCCTCGATACGGATGCAAGCTTATATGTAATGGAAGCGGTTTTGTCTTAAGTCCAGGATGGGGCAGAACGTGTAATTGCCACCGAGAATAAGTCTTTGAGTAAGCAGCAAATGAGGTATTGTGCCACGTTTCGCGAATTTCTTGCTGTGTCACATTCGTGAAACATTTTAGGCATTATCTTTGGGACCGAAAATTCCCTGAACGTGCCGCTCTGACCCGATTAAGGAATTTTGTTATGGATATCCTCTTCAGATACGTATGATATGGAGATTCAACATCGTCAGGGTGCGTTGCACGGAAACACGATTGTCTTGTCGCGTCAGCCTCATCGGGCGTGTAATTGTCCCATCTGTCTGGATTATTCTTCCGAGGCTGAGGTCGAGAGTAACGTAGTCATAGGTTACACGAGCACGGATCCGGGGACACAAGGGTTGCAATACAAGCATCTAGTCCGTCATTCATAATTCAGCCGTCGTCCATTAAAGAATATCCACGTCCATAATCCAAAGAACTATTCCATATCCATATAACAGTATTAGCACCAAATTCAAAACGGACAATCATAGTATACATAAACATAGGCTAGTTTCCTGCAAGAGAGAAGCGGTCAACAGTTTCAATGATGCCGACAAGACATCATGATGTTCCAGAAGTATAAAATCCGTATCGCTGATCAGTATTCTTAATCCGTAATAATCGTTCTAAAATCGTTATCTAGAGAATGGTGTATCTCAGTCACGCTTTGATTGTGACTGTTCATACGAGCACCATGAGGATCTTGAAGTACATGGGTTCATACGGCCCCTAGCCCCGGGTTAAGCGGAATTAGACACAAATTACGAAACGTAACGCCATAGATCTTGCACGCTACGTTCGTATTTTGCTATCAGCATGCGATATGTATCGCCAAATTTGAGAAACTTTGAATGGAGGCGCTTGGAGGAATAGCCCTGTTTTATAAGTTTCTGCAACAATGTTTTGTGACGTTGATTGAAATCGTCACAATTAACACAGGATCTAGCAAATACTACTAGGCGAGATATGTATACGCCATATGCAAGTCCCACTGGAATGTTACTGTCCAGAAAGGGATAGTTTACGATGTCGAAATTGTAATCATCTCTTTTGTCATAAAGTCGACGAAAGAGAATGCCCGCTTCATTTTTGTAGAGATATAGATCTGAATATGATGTGCCTGTAGGGCTATCTGTAGTTTCCTTCAAATCCAGTGAAGGTGGATATATATCCTTCACTGCGTCATTTATATAGCGATTATCCACAGCGAGAAGATCGTCTATATAGCGTTTGGTGAATGAGAAGGAACGGGCTTTGAATGGATCGGTTTTTGAAAGCGCCTGCATATAGTCATATTCATAAGAGAACAGATACAGGTCAGCCAACAGGGGTGCACAATTAGTACCCATTGGAATACCTATATGCTGCTGATATATTGTGTTGCCAAATTTCACATAGATATTTTTAATGAGAAATTCAAGCAACTCTATAAACAAAGAAACATCCCATGAATGATATCTCTTGTATGTAGTAGAGCTAAAGAATGCTTTATGGCATCCGACATTAATATATCTACGGTCAGTTTTCTTGAACACAGATACTATTAATGAACTTAGACGGTCAATAAGGTCCTGATGAGGGATTGTAGTATAGAGAGTCGAGAAATCCCATGTGGATACATATCTGTACGGTATGTGACCTTTAGCATCAAGTTCCTCCGTAAGACATTTTGAGTTTTTTTAATATCCACATACATTCAACGCCAGAGTTTTTAGAAATAGTGGCGCAATACCTTTCCCAAAATGCTTTTACCTCATGAAGGGCCCTCGTCAATAGGGTTGAAAGAAGCTTGGTGGTGCAGCTTCTAGAACCAGCTATGAATCTAGCTTTGTATGGTGATTTATGCATTTTGGGAGTCCAGTATAGTTTTGGTATGTCGTTATGATTGGTTGAAAGACAAATACCTCTTTCCCTGAGAAACGTTTTGTGATTGTTAAATAAATCTTCCAGAGTAAATGAAGTTTGGGAGTAAGTAGACGTATTTGATGATGATAGGTCTACACTCAATTCTTTAACCAGCACCTGGTAATAGTAATATTTACATTATATTATTTGGAACTTTGTCTGCTGGGACAATGACGAATTTACTCTGGAGATTTGGAAGAACTTCTTGCGAATTGAGGTTTCTCAGTACTTGTTTTGCTTGGGGAAGAGTACTTCTGTCAATATGGCGGATTGTTTCAACGACCTTGCTTTTGGTGAGGTCCAGCCAATCAGCGAGTACTGTAGGTTCAACTTTTTCTCGCTTCGACCAATCAATAACGTACTGTTCCAATGCAGACAGGTCTATCTTCTGGTCAGCCTTCAGGTTTATTCTTCTCGGCTCTCTATATTTAGGTCCTTTCATCAGGAGTAGTTTCAGGTCCTTATCACTCACCACATCAAGGTCACCAGTCACAACATGTTTGCATGGTGTATAGATAAAGTTCGACGATTCACAATCACAACTATAGCCTCCTGACGTGTATAAATTCCAGTCAAACTCCCTGACATCATTGGAGTAATTGAATATTTTGGTGGCTATAGATTTAGTATACTTATATGAAATGCAAGGAGGTTCTGTGAACTTAAAATAGTTTGGTACAGCGTTGCGTACCTCTGGATTATTCAGGATTCGAGGTAAATTAATAATGTCCAGTCTTTTATCTAAGTAGTTAAGTTTCAAGAAAAGCAAGACCCTGGCTGGATATTTCAGAAACTACGTGTGAAGATTTAGTTGGAAGTGAGCATTCGTGTGGTAAGACCGTAGTTGGGTGGATGGAAAAATAGACCCTGTCGCAAATTAAGTTTTGGCAAGAGCAGGATGATGCAATTCAACAATTCACTATGTTGAAGGGTATGTTTTCGGCGAAGCCGTCTCGAGGCCAAGTGAGAGGAGCTTCCCGGGCCTCAATGACATTATGCGGTCTGTAGGAGGTACTGCATGTGCATAATGGTATACTGTACTACCTCTAGCTCTAGGAAAGGACATCTGGAAATAGGCTTCTGTGGGTAGTGCCTTTGGAACTCAGACGTCATATCTTTGATGAACTTCATGGTTGGTCATTTTGATAGGAAACGTACATGGAGTACTATTCGTCGTAGAGCGTAATGGCCCGATATGAGTTTGGATGCCCGACGTTGGGTAAGGCAGTGCAACGTATGCGCTCGTCGTAAATCCAGGCCCCGGATTTAGTAGGTCTCTGCTTGATATTTTGGAACGTCCCAAATGTACAAACGGAAAGTGGTACATAATTGTGGACTGAAGCATACGATACTGTGGATCATACGGCGTTGATGGTTGCTAATGAGCACATGACGGGGTTTATTAGTAGATTCGGGGTCTTTATTGTGATTCACTCCCTGATAAAGGCCGGGAATTCGAGCCTGACTTAGTTACCCGGTTCTGTGAGCTTTTGAGAGTTCAAAAGACAAGGACTACACCTCATCATCCACAGTCCAATGGACTTGTCGAACGTCTTAACCGCACATTACCCCGAATGCTTCCGGCCTACGTAAATGAGAATATGTCCGACTGGGATGATCACTTACCTTATGTACTTATCGTGCTACCGTCCATGTCAGTACCGGATGTTCACCAAATTTTCTCATGTTTGGTTGTGATTTCGTCTTGCCCTTTGGATGTAATGATTGGAACTCCAGCAGAAATGAACCACTTGGTTGTCGGGTTGAGTATGTGAAATGGCTGAAGACAGTTGTTCAAAAGTCGTTTGAGTTTGCGCATTCTCAATTGGCTAGGGCTGCGTTGAGACAAAAGCGGTATTACGATCGAGGCGTTAAGCCACGGGAATATAACGTTGGTCAATATGTATGGCAATGTTATCCCCCTTCGGCGGCACAAACGTTGGGTATGGGTGGGTAGGTCCGTATAAAATTCTGGATAAATTATCTGACGTGACCTAACGAAGGGAGTATGTCGAAGGTAGCCAGATTGAAGGGTTGTTGACATATGGCATTTCTAATTTGGGGAATGTAGATCAGGAGGAAAGTGTGGGGATAGAATCGAGAATGTTTCAGCTAGTAGAGAATAAGGTAAGATCGATGCGTCAAAGTTTGGGAGGGCCATTCCCTTATATGTGTTGTAATTCGAATGCCTGTACCGTACACTCCCTAACTAGAATGATGGGTGTTAGCATGACCAGGTTTGGGATTCCGCAACGTAAGGGGGTAGGTGATGAACGACTATGCATTGATTAAACCTGCTAAATTTTAGTGCTTGTCTTTATAGATGGCGTGCGAATTAGAGATGGTGTAGACCCCGATGATATTGCAGCAGTGGAAGATGACCTCCGACGCGCATTGTAGAAGGGAGGGCAAAAGTGTCACGTGGTAGGATCTAGAGAACACTTCTATACCTCTCCGAGCTCCGTCTTCAAACACTGGAAGAGATACCATAGCGAGCGGATCCGTTTCGTCGGCTGCACCCAGTGCACTTTTCGTCATGGTCCGAGGGGAGATGTCACGCGGCTTCTACAACGCAGTCATTTTGTGGCGGCTAAGATGACCCGTTCTCTTGCTTCCGGGCTCAAGAGGCAGGTCCGGAAAAATCCAAAGTGCCTCGACCCCGCTGGAACCGTGTGTCCCAAACGGAAGGTGGAAGTTCACCATGAAAAGAAAGAGGAGGCCAGGAAGAAGCATGGCCTGGAGTGCGCAGGCACTGTCCTCAGTTTGGAGCATTTAGCGAAATACAACTCTAGGGACGAGAAAGTCCCCTACTTGAGGGGTGAAAATGGGGAACGCGTAGAAACAGTGAATGCCGAACTATTGAATTATTTAGTGCACTGTGAACCATAAATTATTTTTGTCTTAATGATTGGGCCTGTAAGGGAGGAGCCCTTAATGAGTTATTTCCCTTTGTGTTTAAGTTCTTTCCTGAAGTTATGTTATAATAGTTTTGTCATCGCATCATTGTTTTTCTATTGATTCGTTAAAATTAGACGATTGTAATTGTAGTATTTAATTTGTTTATTTGACTATGTCTGCCGTATCATGAACTGGTTGGTTTTTGTTCATGTTAAAGACTGTCTGTTTGAGGCTTGTGCCAAGGTGGTCTTCCACAGTTTCGTAGCAATGGCCCCGGTCTAATTTCAGAATACGGCAGGCTGCTCTTCCTGTCTTCTTAATAGCTTATATCTATAATACCACCCTGTTCAGCATTATCAACGCTGCAAACGAGCACGTACAGATCGATGACTAACTTCGTCTACACGATGATCGGGGTCATGGAGTAAACTTTGTCCTGACTCAGTTATGCCCCTTAGGTGTGCCTAAAAATCAGGACTCATTTACGGACAGAAAATCTGACAAAAAACGGGCAGGTTGACCCCCACTTTTCAATTATTATTTTTTAAGTTGATACTGGACCAGGGAAGGTGAGAAAGAAATTTAAATGAAATCGCTAGTACAGATTTTTCTGGAAATTGAGCCGAATTGAATTTTTTTTCGACATTTTAAGGGGTTTTCTAGAAAAAATAAAGCAAGCTTGGAAGGAAATTTTCGAGATTCATTTTTCTATAACACAGCAGTGCTGTGTCTCAAAGTAATAATTTCTCATGCTCCTTCCGAAACTATATACATATAAGTGATTTGGGTTTAAGATTTTACGACAATTGGTGGCCGAAAAACGGACCCATGGTCTATTCCTTGCCAAATAGAAGAATCCCTGGAGTGCACCCGAAGTACTACGACACGAGATGGATTTAGATAAGCGGAGCTTTTGAAAGTAAGTGCGCCTATTTCGGGGAAGTTTCACAAAGGTACCATGCATGTCTGTTTCTAAAACCTTTCTCTTGATTTCACGTCCTGTGATTTGTTGAGCGTGCCATGTATGCTCCCACAACAATTATTATTGAACAGGGAGGCACAGGGTGTGTAGGATGCCTTATAATTAATTTCTTGCCCTTATTTTTGACACTTCTGGCCTTCCCCTAGGACATTCGCTTTCGGTTTATATCCACTTCCGGTTTCTATTTTGTCTGATCTTGGTCTTTCCATTACTGTCTCTTGTTGGTAAATCGTCTCTTTAAGTGTACTATTTTGTTCTTGTGAGTCAACCTAATATTCAGCTATCTCTCTCACGTGATTCGACACACAGAAAGATATCCAAATCGAACCTGGGTTGAAATTGGGGTTTTGCTTTCGCAAGATTTCTATAACAAATGTGTTTTATCTTCAGAGGGCAGAGAAGCGACAGTCGCGGATTGTTCCACAGTCCCAATATGAATATTGCCCTACAGATACAGTCATGGAAAGACAACATCTCGACCCTTTGCATTTTGTGGCGAACTATTGTATTATTTAGTGCACTGTGAACCATAAATTATTTTTATCTTAATGATTGGAGACTATAAGGGAGGAGCCCTTAATGAGTTATTTCCCTTTGCGTTCAAGTGCTTTCCTGAAGTTATGTTATAATAGCTTTGTCATCGCAGCTTCCATACTTAGTCTAATTAATTTGTTTTCCTGTCTTGGGAGGACAGAGGAATGACAGTCGTACATTGTCTCACAGTGCCAGTATATAGCTCCTTTATACACATACAGTCACTCATGGAAAGGTGCCATCTGATATTGGAGGAACACATCTTAATACATAAGTAAAGATATTTATTTCACAAATTATTCTGTGGGAGCGTTGTGGCCTATATGATAATCTTCTGCGCCTTTCTTTACCATGAAGAAAAAATCACTCCCATATCTCGACATTTTATTTTGTGATTAGTTCATATTGAGCTTGCAAGTGCATTGTAACTCGAAAGGAATTCTTGAATCATTGGACAAGTCCATTACGAAGTCTGTTGTAGCTTCGTACAAAAAGGCCCGACACGACAATTATCCCTAAGGATATTCTCCTTTAATTCGAGGGCATTGATTAGCTTGTCACAACCCGTACGCCGATGATTTGGACAAATGACTCACGCCCACTTCGTTAACCTCTGTCCACTGTCAGCTGGATGACTGACAGGGCCGAAGATGCTCGCGCCCGCGCGTGCTGAAACTCGGCACATATCTCCGGGGATGAACAGAGATGGAGGCTCGTCAGATATTTACATCTCATTCATCACGTTTCGCTTTGCGTTATATTCCGTATCCTAATATCGTCTTAGCTCACGGTTTCATGCAGTTCATTGGTGGCTGTGGAAATTTCAAGATTCTTGAGCGTTTGTTTTTAACATTTATGTGTTTTATTTATGAATTGATTGTCTAATTGAATATAATTTTTCGGAGGTATGCAAGAACCTTAAGATAAGACAGTTTTTCCTTGCCAAGTATAGATATTTAAATTAGATTTTACGAAGAAGGTGAATATTGACACGGAAAATCTTGCAGTGTGGGAAAATCTTTGAGGGCGCGGAAAATCTTTGAGGTCGTCGACATCCCACTGAATGTCTGACTTGGCGATGATACAGTCCACACGACCCATAGAACATTTCCAGTGGCGGAATATAGCCAGGTACCCTGGTTCATTCCAATGGCATAGGATTGTATACTTGCTACTGTCAGGGGTTTACAAACGATGACATTGGAGAATGGTCGCTCTTCGAACTATCCTTTCACGATCAAATTTAGCATATTTAGTTATCATTGGAGCGAGGAAGCATAAACTCTCCACACTTCATGTATATCTTCACGTGCAGCTATACCTTAGATTATATAACAATTTCCATTGGCTGCTATATAATATAATGACGCCACGGTGACATCGTATTTCAAAAGGGCATGTTTTTAACCTATGTTTGATATTTCTTTATATTTCAGAAAACAGTTTTCTGTAAATTCGAAAATAATTGATATAAGCGAATAAAAACGATTTCAGTCACTTTCGAGCTTACTAAACATGCAGAAAAAAATCCCACTCTTTTCCGGCTACGCCCAGGCCGATAAGTAGTGGAGGAAGAGAGCCTCAGATCACATGATCAGGAGCCATCCTTTCCCAGGGTGCTTTGCGCTGCGCTCCATGTATCACTGTATGGGGTATCGCCATTTTCTTGAGAATCATTGCAGATCCAAAGAATGACTAGAGGAGGACCAGATGAGGAGGGCGGAATGAATAGGGCGAGGGTGAAATGAGGAAGACGATGGTGAAACACGGAACGAGTAATGTGCGGGTTCAGAAGGAAGAACGGATCACGTTCAAGGACCAATCAGAATCAAATATGCGCCCACCATGTGTTATCACGTGATTATATGTAAGATCCTTCGCCATATTTAGTCATGTGAGAGATGAACTCATTTATCATGCCAATCTCATTCCAATTGCCATATATCAATGCAGACCTATTTACATGAAGGTTATTGTCTGGAGGAGAATGAGGGAAGGTAACTCGATTTTTCACGGATGCGCGACAAAGCTATATTATCCAGACTGTATAAATTCCATTCATCTTTTGCCTCATATATCAATAGCCTAAAGATAAAGGTAGTAATACTAGAGGAAGGGTATAAGCAATACCAACTCTACCAGGGTTTTCTAACATATATATATAAACTTCTACCAATCAATCTCAACAACCAGATTAATAAAACATACTACTACTAGTTACGTCACAATGACAAAATCAAATGGAAAGTATACATCAATACCGAGATTTACTTGTTAATCTCTATAAATTCTATAGAAGGTTTACCTCCTATGAGGCTGCGAACTTTACCGAGCTCTGAGCTCCGAACTTTACAGATCTCCGAGATTGACCCTGTGTATATTCAAAAATACTTAGAATGGATCATATAGATATGAATATTAGTAAGATGTGGATATCTAGATGTGGATATTATATAGATGTCCAAAGTTTATTCCGATACATATCCAAAGTAAGATTGATAAGGTTCTGAGTTCGGAGCTTTGAGCTCGGCGAAGTTCAGAGCTCGGAGATCGGTAAAGTTCGTAACCTCATAGCGGGTAATTCTACTGTAGAATTTACATCTTGGGTCCATTAGAGATTGGCAATTGGAGCTCAGTATTGGTGTACACTTTTCATTTGAGGATGCCATTGTGACATACGGTAATTAATCAAACTATTGTTTAATTGTTGTTGTCCTAAGATCATCCATAAGATAGATAGAGAGATTGAGTGTAGAAGTTTACATATATATATGTTAGAAAAACCTGGTAGAGTTAGCTCCCTTTTAATCATTTAAAAATCGAGTTACCTTTTATTATTCCCTTCCTCCAGTACTATTACATTTGTCTGAAGGTTAGTGGAGCATGATATAAAATGCGAATGGAAATTATATAGCCTGGATAATATAGCTTTGTCGTGCATGCGTGTTGCAGTTTCCAGAACGAAAATCGAGTTACCTTTCCTCATTCTCCTCCGCACAATAGCGTCTATGTACATACATAGCATAGTACAGGTCTGCATTGGTATGGCTTTTGGAATGAAATGGGTAAGATAAATTCTCCTCCCTATGGGTTTATCTCTCACGTGACTAAATATAATCACGTGATAAACCATATCAAGCATATTTGATTCTGATTGGTCGAATCTTTGAACGTGAACCGGCTGTCCTTCCGAATCCGCACTTACTCGCTTCTCAATTCACATTCGCCCTCCTCATCTGATCCTTCGATTATCCATTAACCCTTTGTTTCCTATTCACTGATTATGGTTATCGAGCCTGCTTGACTACTTCACTCGCTCCCGATCTTGTCTCCGCCTTGATCCTGATATTGTTTCTGCCCCCTGATCTTGTGTTACGTCATTTCCTGTGATGACATCACTTCACGCTTAAAACTAAGTGTCGAAACCTACTCGTAAAGTGTTGCAATAACCCTTTAAGTGTGTCCACAGGGACAGCACTTTAAAGTGCAGTCCCTGTGGACACACTTAAAGTGTTATTTCAAC